>JAXQQM020074172.1:0-12596 GCA_034641835.2 Pinus albicaulis | reverse complement strand
GAGAAAAAAAGATCCGAAGCATCCATTTATAAAATCAAAATGCTCCCATGGTCGATCACATGGCCAGACTTCGAGTGGAAGAAATGCATATATGCATCCTCCAATAGTAACCCCTGCTTGGACATAATATCAGCGTCAGTGTTTTATTCACGGAAGATATGATGCATAGAAGCAAATTGGAATTGTTTTAAGAGATATTCTGTCCTCCTGTGCCAGTGTCTGAGATGTGGAGGGTTGAAAAAACTAGTCGTTGAATGCATGTACAATAGTCTGAGTCCCCATAGATGTATAACTGATCGAGAGACAGTTTCCTAGAAAACCATAACAATCCCTATAGTGGCAACAATTTTGCCTTGATATTTGTACCATCTCCTCCCCCCCAGTATAAGATATATTTGTCACTTGAGTCCTTGTATAGAACAACACCACATCCACAAATTCCATCTTTTGTCGCCCCGTCAAAAAAAGCAACAGGCATCTTGATTTCAGATCTCAACATACAGTGTGACAGGGCACAAACCGTGTGAGGGTGAGGAGGCAATTCAGAAAGCCAAGATAGAATCTTAGTCATAGTGCTGCAGGGATTTGGTCTATATCCATAAAAAATGACCTTGTTTCTTGTTTTCCATAGCTCCCATGAAGTAAAAAATGGAATCAGAGAATTAACACCCTTTCGTTTTATGGCCCATTCCAAACAGTGATAGATTGATGGAAAACACTGAGCCCCAATGTGTAAATGGTTGAAGGTGAGATCCCATACTAAAACAACAAATTTGCAGGTAAGAAATAAGTGTGCAGCGGTCTCCTCAAAACAATCGCAAAGAGAGAAAATATCAAGTCCAGTGAGTCCCTTCCGGCAAAGGTTATCCCACTTGAGAATCTTATTATTCCATACTAACCAAGCAAATAAAATAATCTTCAAAGGAATCCACATCCTCCAAATGGGCATAAACCATGATCTGTCTTGTCGAAATAAAGGAAAACGAATATGTTGGTGTATGTCCTTGACAATCAAAGCTCCTCCCCGCATGGGGCCATCCCATGTAATTTCATCCCGAGTCCAATTTCCTGACAGACCAACCTTACAAAGAGCAGATGTATATAAATTCCATTCGATACCAGTGTCTCCATAAATTATGAGAGTGGTAACATCTTTCCATCATAGGATGTGGCCCTCCCAACCAACAATGACATGTTCCAAAAGGAAAATACCCCTATGTTGTAAGGCCACAATAGTATCCAATGATATATAATTATGTTCCGGGATACTAGTAATGTGTGATCGATGCCGTGATTGAAAACAAAGGAACAAGGTCGAAAATGCTGGCTGCCAGCCTTCAGGCTTCGAGCTGTCCCCGCAAATCGAACATTCCGGGGCCGCCTTGTGCTGGCTGGGAACGCCGTCTCCCCGCACTCTCTCCTCATGAATCAGCCCGAGGGAGGGTGGCCCGGCCCCTCTCCCCCACTCCGGCGCGCTCTCTGACAACCGATGTGAAAGCCCAACACAGGTCAAAGTTCTTCTCCGTCTTCGAAAGCCGCGACCTCCATCGTCATCTACTAGAGATGACTACAAAAAAGACTTAACAGAAGGTCTCAAGGATGCAAATGACAAAGAGACCAATACGCTTCTGGCCCACGAAAGATAAAAGAAATAACAGGCACGTCTTCGTTTCCGCTCCGTGTCTTCATATGCAAGCCGGACCAGGGTCTCTTCTGCTACATGCATTCCAAAGTCCGTAGAAAGAACAAAAATAGAACTTCCCAGTCATAGAATCAACGGCCGAATCCAATTCATGAGGGATCACGCCCTCATCGGAAAATTCCTAGGTCTTTGGCCCACAGAAAAGGCTTTGCAAGGCTGGATCGTTTCCAAATGGAAACCTAAGGGACAAGTCACCTTACAACTTGGCCCCAAAGGCTTTTTTACAGCTATTTTCCATTGCCTAGAAGACAAAACACGCATCTTCGACGGAGGCCCGTACTTCTTCAACTCGGCAGGCCTTTACCTTCGAGATTGGGTGGAAAGATTTCATCCTGACAAAGAAGACTTTAACTGGGCTCCTGTCTGGATCCGCATGTACTCCCTTCCTCTGGAATATTGGGATGAGGAGACACTGATGGAAATCGGAAACGGGTTGGGGGTTTTCATCAAAGTTGCTGAGGAGACTAAAAACCAAAGGTACACTTCCTACGCCAGAATCTGCGTACACATGCACTTGGCCAAAGCACTATCAGACTCGGTAAGTCTCTTCCATGACGACTTTGAATGGATCCAGACTATAGACTATGAACATGTTCCCTTTCGTTGTAGGAAATGCCATGAACATGGCCATCTTTTCAGGGATTGCCCTTTAAATCATCTGGCCAAAGCCACTGTCATGGAGCCTAGCAAGGATGCGGAAGGCTATACCAAGGTATCAGGACGAAGAAAGCATGCGAAGAAATCTCCTGTGGTGAATGATTCTCCCATCATTCTTGAATCCAAAAACAGCTTCGATTCTCTGTCTGATTTACCTAACCAAGATAACACTCCGGTTATCCCCTCCTCCCCAGATCTCCCTGCTTCATCTGCCATTCCCACTTTTTCAGATCTTCCCAAGGACTCCGTCCTAGCCCTTTCTCCTGCCTCCACTTCCTCGGCCAACCCCAGCAATGAAAAAGGCCACAAAGTCACCAGCATGGAATCAGATTCAGATCTAGCTCTTTCAGTGCATCAGCAGACTAGGAAGGAAGATCAAGCTCAACCCACTCACATGGAGGAAGAACCTGAAAGTATCGATCTGGGGTATTTAGACATCTTAGGTCTAGAAACAGCTTGTCGACAGAAGGAGTTTAGTACCATCCCTCCCAGACAACTAGAAAGTCTTGAAGTAGTCCTAGCACGAGCGCAGCAACACAAGTGTCTAGGTATACAGGCAGGAAGCCCTTGGGACAGAAAGAAAATCATGAAAGAATCAAAAAAGAGGGGACGCAGAACTGATCTACAGAGAACTATAATCATTGGAGAAATGCTTGTTGATTCAGGCAGATTCCCCAAGTTGACCAAGTTTTATAAAACTATCCCCCACCGTTCCTCATGAAGCTCATCTCCTGGAACGTGCGAGGGTTCAATAGCCCTGCAAAACAAAGAATCTTAAAAAATATGATTCAGCAAGACAAGCCCGCAATGGTATTTCTTCAAGAAACGAAGTGTAACAGTACAGTCATGTAAAACATCCTCAACAGAATCTGGCCAGGATGCAGATCGGTTTCAGTGGATGCGTCTGGAGCCTCCGGAGGACTTGCAATCCTTTGGAATCCCCAAGTCTACTACCTAGAGGACTTTCATGCCTCTCATTATGTCATACAAGCCACTTTCCACCTTATAGGGACCAATATCCATGGTCACCTCTCCAACGTGTACTTCCCACAAGATCTCCAAAATAAAATGGATCTTTTGGACACTCTTTCTGTGCTCAACTCTGTTCGAAGGTTCCCCCTATGGATTTGCGGTGGGGACTTCAATATGATCTCAGCTCTAGAAGAGAGAACCGGTGGCAGAATGAGACTCGAAGGAGATAGCATCGGCTTCAAGGATTTCATACACAGAAATCATTTAATCGATCTTCAAACCTCCAACGGCATATACACCTGGACCAACAAAAGAAGGGGTCCACAGCATATAGCTTCCAGGCTGGATCGTTTCCTCATGTCAGATAACGCCATCCATCTTGGTGGGGCCTTCCATGCCTCTATTATGCCCCAGATGGGCTCCGATCATTGGCCTATCATGCTACAATGGACAAGCCCTGGCTCCAGATGCAATAGGCCCTTTCGATTTGAAGCTTTCTGGTTCTCTCACCCGAACTTCAAAGAGGTTGTTAAAGATGTTTGGAACACATTCAGCCCCCCTGCAGGAGCAAAAATGTATCAATTTCAACAAAAATTAAAACACCTCAAACAAACTCTCAAAGCTTGGAATCGCCATCAGTTTGGTAATATCTTTGAACAACAGAAAATGTTGGAGCAGCAAATGAAAACATTGCAACAATGCATAATTATTGAGGGCAGAACGGAGGAATTCGCTAATCAAGAGCAGGCACTCGCAGATAAGATTGAAGCAAGGAGACTACAAGAGGAAATTTTGTGGAGGCAAAAATCAAGAATTAAATGGCTAAAGGAGGGGGAAAAGAACACTAAATTCTTTCATAGATCTACCATTCAAAGGCGTATGCACAATAACATAGCCTTCATCAACAACTCGCAAGGAGAACGCCTGGAGCAGCATGAGGACATAGAGAAAGAACTCAAAGACTACTTTCAGAACACTCTACAGGAGCCTCCAGGATGCAGAACTCAAGCCATTCGATCCATTACGCAGCATATTCCTAAGATAATCACTGAGGCTCAGAACAGTAAATTACTACAGCCTATAACCAAACAAGAAGTGGACGAGGCTATGGCTCAACTTCAGGATGGTAAAGCCCCTGGTCCTGATGGCTTTACTGCTAATTTATTTCATAATTTCTGGGACATCATCAAATCTGAAGTTTGGGAGATCGTGGACGAATCTAGGACGATGCATTGGATCCTTCCCTCCTTAAACTCCACTTTCATAGCACTCGTTCCTAAAACGGATGAAGCAAACACTCCGGATAAGTTCAGACCTATCGCGCTGTGTAATGTAATCTACAAGATCATTTCCAAGGTTCTAGCCAACAGGTTGAAGCCTCTCCTTCCTGGCCTCATCTCGCCAGAACAGACAGGGTATGTAGAAGGTCGACAAATTCTGGACGGGATCATTCTCTCCCATGAAGTGATCCACTCTCTCAAGGCGCTAAAAAAATCAGGTATGATTCTCAAACTTGATCTCTCAAAGGCTTTCGACAAGCTCAGCTGGGATTATATCAACCAAGTTCTGTTAGCTTTTGGCTTCAGTGCCACGTGGACTCGTTGGATAATGAATCTTATCACCTCTCCCAGTTTCTCTATCCTTCTCAACAGTTCCCCTTCCACTCCCTTCCGTCCCACAAGAGGTATCCGGCAGGGAGACCCCCTCTCCCCGTTCCTCTTTGTCCTTATGGCGGAAGGTCTTGGTCGTCTTCTTCATGCAGCCATCTCTTCCCACACTCTCAAAGGTCTCACGCTCCATGGTCAATCTCCTACCTCCCATCAACAGTTTGTTGACGATACCATGCTCTTTGGACATCCTTCGGTTCATGAAGCCTCTGCTTTCAAGACCCTGCTTGATCTTTTTTCAGAAGCTTCTGGTACTTCTATCAACGCCTCCAAGTCTCAGCTTTTTTTCTTCAACACTCCCTCTATAACGCAGAGGAACATAGCCAGAATCCTCGGTTTTCCCATTTCGTCGCTTCCTTTGAAATATCTTGGAGCCCCCCTTATAGCCTCTACAGTCAAACATGCTTCATGGCGCTCTCTCCTTGATAAATTGGAACATAGGTTATCCTTATGGACCTATCGCTCTCTCAATATAGCAAGCAGGCTTATCCTTATAAAATCTGTGTTACAAGCTTTGCCCTTATACTTATTTTCCATTTTGGCTGCCCCTCAATGGGTGCTAAAAAAAATTCGTAATCTTCAAAGGGGCTTTCTATGGGGCTCTTCTGGACTTAACAAGAAGTGGGCACTTGTAAAATGGACCGAAGTTTGTCTTTCAAAAACAGCAGGAGGTTTGGGGCTGCGAGATCCCCTACACAGCAACAACACCATGGGAGCAAGGATTTGGTGGAATTGGATCTCCAAACCACATACCCCATGGGCGCGCCTTTGGCATGCCAAATATGCTGCAGGAAGTCCTAAGGAAGCTCTCATTCGCTTCAGCTCAAACACTCCAGGCTCACTAATATGGAACGCTGCCAAGCAACATAGCTCTTTCATACATGCACACAGTTTCTGGGAAATACACTCAGGATCCTTGGCAAGGTTTTGGGAGGATTCATGGCAACAATCCCCCAAACTTGCCTCTCTCTTTCATAAACCTAAGTGGCAGGCATATATGCAAGATACTGGTCAAATCCACGTTCAACAATTTTGGCAGCAGCAGCACTCTCAAGGATTTAACATGTGGCGTCCTGCAGAATCCTGGCAAGACAATTGGCAGGAGGAAACATACAACGATCTGGACCAAGAACTCAATCTCAGAAAAATCAGACTCTCTGATCAAATGGACAAAATCAAATCTGGACACACCCCAAGAGGTATGTTTACCACCAAGGAAGCCTATCGCCTTCTCTATCAACCAGAACAACCCTTCAAAGATCAGATATGGGACCAAATATGGCAACCTCTCATATGGCCTAAAGTATCTATTTTTCTCTGGTTGCTTAGTAAACATCGCATCCTTACTTGGGACAATTTGCAAAAAAGAGGATTCATTGGCCCATCAAGGTGTCCGAATTGCAATCTTCAGGCAGAAACCATCACTCATCTTTTGGACTCATGCCCCCTAGCAAATAATCTATGGGAAAGAATGGCGCAATGCAACAGAAGATCAGGTCGTCGAGTGGGAGATATAGTCAACACCATTAGGAATTGGCCCAACAATCCATTCCAATGTCTATTCCTCAACACTCTTTGGAAGCTTCTTCCAGGATTCATCTACTAGATACTTTGGAAGGAGCGCAATAGTAGAATCTTCAGGAATCACAGTTCTCTGCTCGACACCCTTTGGAATCAACTCAAACAGTACCTTCAGGAAACTCTGGCTTTAAGGAAATGGCAGGAATCGGACATGCCTTCTTCCCCCCAGGAGCGTCTTATCATGCTAAATTGGAACTTAAACATTTCCTCTGTAGCTCAAGGCAGTCCCATTCTCTTCAATAAGGATTCTCCTCTCAGTTGGTCGCCTCCTTCCCCGCCCTCTTTCAAACTAAATTTCGATGGGGCGGCCAAAGGTAACCCGGGTCCTGCTGGCTATGGGGGTATCTTCAGGGACTCAGAGGGCTCTCCTGTGCATATTTACCATGGATCCCTAGGCAGAGCCTCTAATAACGAAGTAGAAATGGAAGGCTTATGGATAGGTTTAAGCACTGCTGTAAAGGAGAATTTCTTCCCTTTGGATATAGAGGGGGACTCTCAAATTTTAATAGAAGCAGCAATCAGAATGCAATCTGGAACCTCAGCTGCCAAGATCGCTTCAAGTTGGAGGTTACTTAGCAGATTAGAACAGATTGAGGAATGGCTCAAAACTCCGAGAAGCATCAATTTCAGACATGTCAAACGAACTGCAAACAAGGTTGCAGACAGATTGGCTAACCAAGGAGCTAATCAGCAGATCCCCTTCTATTCGGGTCCATTAAACAATTCTAATGATCCACAACTCCAACGAGACTGCACACTCTTGGTGCAACAAGATCTTTCGCTCCCGGATGCGGGTGTACGGGATGAGATATAATTCGCTGACAAGGGGGCGGGTGGGCACGTGGTCTACCACCACCGCCACCCCTTCGCGCTCCGAGCTCACCTCATATATGCCAGCCTACACAGTAAATGCTGCATTAATGCAGCTCCTTCCGCCTCGTAATCTCAACCTTTCCACTGCAATGGCGCCTATTCCTTCGGTGCTGTGTGTCTCTCCGTTGAGTTCCAGTTGTTCTCAGGTTGAATCCGAACCTTGGTTGCGCACCAGCAATGGCAAGAGGTGTCGTTTAAGCTGCTACATTGAGCTCTCGGAAGGTTTTCACGTTTCTTTTGGTCAGTTCTGTAATTTCAACGGCCCTTCTGTTGGTTTAAATCAGTCTCAGAGCTCGCTCTCCATTCCTTACTTGATTTCTCGGCCAGATTATCCTATCATTCTCAATATGCCTCGTCTGAGGCCAAGAATGTTGAGCAGGAGAGGTTCTTCTCGTGGGCAGGTTAATACGCCACCTGCGTTTCCCTCCTCTGCCACCTCGTCGGATTCTTCTGATACAGAGGTTGGTCGAATTGTGGCTCCCAGCAGAAGTCGAGGTCGTGGGCGTGGCAGACGCCCTTCCACCTCTGCTGCTCATGTTCGCCTCACCTCCTCTGAGCACTTCCATTCAGCTCGCTTCAATTATCCCTGTTCCTTCAACCACCATGATTTCATTGCTTCGGTTTCCATCAAATTCAGGATCAACCCGACAGCCCATGCTCCGCCTTCGGCTCCCTCCGGCATTGTTCAGGAATCTGAAGATGGAATACTGTTTTGCCCCCCGGGGGTCAGTCTGCAAAGTTTTCAGGGTATTTCGGCCTCTCAGCCCGAGCTCCCGCAAGCCAGGCCTGGCGCTCCTTCAGGTCAAGCTCCTTCGCCCCCTGCAGATGCTGAATTCAGTCCGTATGCTTGCCCTGTGGTGGAAGAAGCGCCCTCGCCCACCAACGACGCTTAAATGGCTCTCGCTCTTCATTTTTTGCAATCAGGTACTCAGAAGGGGTTCTTCTCCCTTCTTCTTCACAGTTTTTGCAGGCATTATAGTGTAATTCTCCTTCGTCGAATAGCTGCTTCCCAAGCACTATTATCCATGCTATCATGCTCAAGACAATGTTTCAGAGCATCCTTCTGTATGCTTGTCATTTTTGTCATGGACTATGTCTGTCTCGGTCTTACATGTTATGGAGAGTCTCGTACTCCAATCATCATTTTGTTTTTCAGAATTAGCTGTTTAGGAAGTAGGACAAGGTCCTGGTCATCTAGGTTCGTTTCAGATAGTCAACAGCTGTGGTCTCAGGATATGAATGCCTCTTCTCTGGGCTAGCTTTGTGAGGCCTCTGCCTCTTTGTAACATATTTTTGTACTAATATAGAAGTAGACAGATTTACAAAAAAAAAAAAAAATGTGATCGATGCCAATCAATATATCATTTCCCCGCCAAATTCCCATTTGGCCCTATCGAACAGGAGACACTTTAACCTTTGAAAACTTTTCCAAATGTAGGAACCCCGCTATGACCAATTTATGAAGATCGAAACCATCATGAAATGTGTATACCATGTAGATATGTTATGCAGTGACATCCAACTCCATATACCATTTGGGTGGAAATGTAGCCTGCCATAAGGACTTAATGTTGAAAGATTGCAACAAGAAATAGTGAAGGAGGCATCCGAAACATCATTCCCGATCCTACCGGAAAGTGATCACCTAAACTAGGTGGGACCCACACAAAGGGATTTTTGGCGCAAAAGTCTATTTTTAGACTATGTCTATTTTTAGACATATGGAGCATGGTCCAGGGGTTGCAGTATGTTATTCTTGGAGTATTGGTCATGTTGGTAAAAATAGATGGACCTCTATTTTTGGACCTATAGGTCGAAGTCTATTTTTAGACTGCCTATCCTAAAAATAGGGAAGTCAAATATTATTTACCCTTACTAATATTTGGACTCTAAACATTATCTTATTCTCTTGAGTACTTCGCTAAGTGCATGATGTGGCACTGTGAGATGATGGAATGAATTACGTTATTCCCGAGGGTTATGTGCTATTGCATGGACACTTCAAGAACTCATGTGACAGAGTTTGGTGGAGTTAGTAGAAGTAGTTGATGGAGTTGTGTTCAGTTTAACTCAGTTAGACACAGTTGAGCTAGTTGTATCTAGTCTAACTGATTGATACACTAGTGAGAGTGGTTTGAATTAATTAATAATTAATTCACTAAATATTAACTCATTAATCAACTGAAGAATACATCAGTTAACTACAGTGCATGGACAGTTTCAGTGGAGACCAGTGGAGAGGTAGGTGAAAGAGCAGGTTGACTATCAGTTGTGACTATAGTGTTGCATGATTTTGCACCACACATTGATGGAGATGCCAATGAGGATTGCGTGGTCAATATAGGATGGATTTGAACTCATCCAGAGCCATTCTTCAGCAGGGATTGCGCAGTAGAGGTAGGCTAAAGGCTGGCAAAGATCGGTGCATGGATTTGCAAGATCAGGGCCTGATTAGTGTGTAGCAATTGGAGATTGTACTGAGAGCTTGTGAGGAGCTTTGTATGATGATTGTTACATGATCTCTATGACATATAATATACAGATAGTTGGGGGTTTTCAGCTTTAAGCTTTCCCATAAATTATTGTGTTCATATGTGTGAATTTTTATGGTTTTAATGTGTGCATGCAATTGATTTTATTTCCGCATGTGATGATCAATGGTAGAAGAGATTATGTATTGTGCATGAAGATAAAATAGTGTGTGATCATGAGAATCTCGGTGAATAATATATCAGTTATTCAAATTTCTACACTTAATAAGAAGGGAGTTTCCAAAAGTACGAGTATCCAGGATACCCCAACCATCAGCTTGTTTGGGGATGGACAAGTCCTCCCAAGTTGCAAGGTGAAACTCTCGGTCCGATTGTTCATCCGCCCATAAAAAACGTGACATCTTGGACCAAATATTAACAATAATATGAGAGTGGATGGAAAATAAATGCATTCGATATGTAGAGATATGCTATAACACAGAGCTGACGAGGGTAAGTCATCCACCAAGAGATAGGAATTTGTTTGTCCACAAAAATAGTTTTCAATCGATTAAGGTTCCCCCCATTGTAAGAAATCAATTTTCACTAGTATCCAAGATATGAAAAACCCTCCTTGATGTGTCTGTGTTGAACATGAAATAAATCAACAATAAAACTGAAGACATCCAAGTCTCCATTAGAGTGATAGAGGAAAGTCTTGTTACAATTGATGAGTAGACCCGAGGCCTCCCCATATCGGTTGAAAATATAGTGAATCACTTCCCACTGTTCCTCATCACCCTCCCCGAAATTGAGAATGTCATCAACAAGCAAAAGGTGAGTAACATAAATCAAAGGAGTAAAATGAAAGCCACAAAAAAGATCGAGGTCCCTTGAATCAGAAATCTTTCCGCTAATACCATCGTTAGCTAAAATAAAGAGTAGAGGGGGTAGAGAGCATCCTCGACGAAGTCATTTATGTCCACGGAAGAAATCAGTGTGGAACCATTGACGAGAACCACATACCAGATGTTAGTGGCGCGAGCCATAATCCAGTCCATATTGCGATGATTGATGCCAATCTTTACAAGAATAAATCTGAGAAGCCTCCAATCAGTACAATCACATGCTTTTTTCATATAAATTTTCATCACAACCGTGTTCATTTTCCCAATATGAGCGGAGTGAATGCATTATTGGGCAATAGCCAGAACATCATGAATCGATCTTCCTTTCAAGAAACCAAATTGTTCTGGGATAATATGGGCCTATAGAGTATCCTTCGTTCTCTCCGCAATAACTTTGGAAATAAATTTATATAAAATATTGCATAATGATATAGACCGAAAATCCCCAAATGTTTCTGGTTTTCGAATCTTTGGAATCAATGTAAGGAAAGTGGACTTCAGTGCCCCAAAAATATGTCCATATACTCGAGATTCCTTAAACATGGCACATATGTCATTCCCCATCAAATGGAAAAAATGTAGAAAAAATTCAATTGCCCAACGATTAGGGCCAGGACATTTATCCTTATGAAATGATGATAAAACAATGTGAATCTCCTAAATTGAACCGGGCAGAAAATATTGTTATTTCCCTCCAGATCAAACATTACCGGATATTTCTGGATAGCCCATAGTTGATCCTTTAGGTTTGCAGTGGTAATAGCTCTGTAGCTTTTTTCGAATTGAATTTTAGCCTTCGTTCTAAGCTTCTCATCAAAATATTTGTATGATCCATCCCCTCCCATAATGTGCCAGATCGCATTCTTATTTCTTCTGTGATTTGAAATTTTTCTAAAGAACTTAGTGTTCCGGTCTCCTTCCTTTATCCAAGTCGCCTTACTCTTCAAACACCATGATTTCTCATGAATGAATAAAATATATATTTTTACTTCTTTCCAGATCCTTGATCCGATCAATGGATTGATAATCGGGGAAGTGCTCAATGAAACAGAGGCTGAGGGTTTCAATCTCAATAGTGATAGATTGAAGTGAATCATACAAAAGATCTGCTTTTTTCTCTCTCCCAGATCCACACTTTACTCTTTAGAGCCGCCAACCATCTATTGAGTTTTTCCATAGTCTGTATCCCATCTCCATCCAGACCAGCACCCCAAACTTCTGTAACCAGATCATTAAAAGATGCATCCGCGAGCCATGTGGAATTGAACTTGAACAAGATGCCCCTTCTAGGCCTCTTCTGTCTCCATATAAACATAATTGGACAATGATAAAAAATACCAGTCTGAATCACATTTGATCTGCCGCTTTCCAAGCATTTCATACAGACCCTGGTGGATAAGGAATCTATCCAAATGTTTCCCAACATAATAAATTCCACGTATGTCGTTTTTCCATATAGGAACCAACGATGATGGTAAACATCATATAAATGGTGGTCATCACACAACTGAAGGAGATAATGAGAGAGATGGTCCCCATGGGATGTAGCTCCCCAGTTTTCAGTGGAATATAAAATAGCATTAAAATCGCCTGCAATAATAAGAGAACCGATATCAAGGATTCTAGAGTCTTAGATACGGTCCCAGAACCATCGACGATCCGAGTATGGAGCATAGATATTCCATCCTTCTAGCCGAGCCTCGTATGTGACCAAAGAGAAAAATGCCAACAAAAAAATTGTATGCTCTGAAGTTAGCATTGCGAG
>JAXQQM020075068.1:0-25469 GCA_034641835.2 Pinus albicaulis | reverse complement strand
GGTTACCGAACAAATAACCCTCCATGCTCTTTAAATAGAGATCATGGACCAATCGAGTGTTAAGCCACGGATCAAGTGTCGTTAATACCAAGGAGAGAGTGAACTATCGGATCACTACAAATCGTAATTGTCAGATTATAAGTTACAAATGTACATAGTAAAGAAACACACTTTACCTAACTCTACACTAGACTAAGTTATTCTTAGCTATTTCCTATGTGTCGGAATATCCTAACACCTTCTCCTATTTAATCACATTTGTAAAACCTTCAACCCTATCCCAATTTGTTTGTAAGGGGGGATGCTATGATATTGAGACACTTAGGATTTAGTTAAGCTCAACTTGGTCTAATGTGTGTATTAAGTAAAATGTGTTTGTTAGTGTGTTTCTTTAGGATGCACTAGTTGCATTGTAATCCAATAGTCATGATATGTTCTAGACATAGATTGATCCAACAATTTGTTGGAAATGTAACTAGTTTCGGTCTTAATAATTGTTGTTGTACTCATTTCAATATGTATCTTATGTAACAAATAAAACAAAACAAGAAAAAATTATCATTTTAAAGCATGGGTTTCATGCTCTTTATTGATATTCTTCTAGGTAAAAGCATATTCTTCATGCTTATAGGGTTTGTTAGGTCATAGGACTTATTTTCATGAGTCAAGAGAGTTAACATCATGTTTATAAGACCTTTCCGAGGAAAATATATCTTGTAAAAGAATTTATTTTGAGTCTAGAAAGTCCTGGAAACCTCCAAAGTACAAGTCGGCCCTGGCAGCTTCAAGTCAACCTAAAGGAGGGAATTTGACCCCTTGGAAAAGGTTATATAAAGGAGCATATTCGACCACATTTGGCACTCTCTCACTCAAAAGCTTGATCTCAAGAGAATACATTTGATTTGTAGTTGGGAAGCAAGAAGAAAACGAGAGTGAAGGTCTAAAAGGAGAAAAGAAGGAAAAAGGCTTGTTTTTGGACTTTATCTCTCTCACATGTGCGGAGAACTAGGGTTTTTTAAGCTTCCAAGATGGCCAAGATTATAGGTTCGAATTGCACGAGGACGAGTTGCAGTGTCAAGTTGTTGGAAGAATGAATATTCTATCTTGACCTCATTGACCTTAGGAGTTGTCTTGCTCCAAGAAGGATATCTTGAAGAAGTTGAATTAGGGTTTTTGCAACAACTATAGGGTAGAAGTTGCATGTCAAAGTTGCAAGACGAAATTGCAGGACGAAGTTGCAAGGTCAAAGTTGTGGTCGAAGTTGCAATTGGAAGTTGGTTGATGTAAGATTGAGTTGTCATATTGGAAGGGCTAACTTGGTACTTGAAGGAGGACTTGGTCTAGGGTTTGGGTCTTTGTTGTCTCATTTGAAGCAGATTCTATAAGAAGAGAAGAGTTTTTCAAGTTTCCCCTTGGAGGTGTTTTGACCTAGCTTGGAGTCTAATATATGTGTCCACTATCTTTATCGTTTTTCTCTTGATATTTGATTGATGAAAAATATCTAATAAAGAAACAAAAAATAAAAAATCACAAACAAGTATTAAGGTTAAGGAAAATTTGAATTAATAGCTGCCACATTGCATTTTCCAACACAATTCACATTCTCCTCGATACGAATGACAATTGGTCTACGACTTGACACTCGATTAGTCCATGAGCAATATTTAAAGAGCATGGAGGTGTTGAGATTTGTGGAGTGTTGGGGTAGCTTCGGATGTGCTCTGGCTCCCAAACTTTGTGGAGGGACTAGAGTACATGAGATCTCCAAGACTCATAAATGGATTTGAGAAATTCCATCCGGTTTGAGAGAAAATTAATTAATTAATATTTTTAATTAAGGCCCCTAAGTCTAACTTAGGAAAATTAAAATATTAAAGATAATTAATTTAAACATGTGATAGAAATGACTTACGTCACACGGATCAAGATTTCTTTTAATCTTAGATGTCGAATCAAGATTAGATCACGGTCGTTGGTTTCCCAACGAGAAAAGTACAAAGGAAAGGCTTGGGGTCAGTTGGAGAACACACACAGAGGCAGAGCACTAAGACTAAGCTGGAATTCTAGGGTGTGGTTTGCTAAGAATTTCCATAAGTGTTTCAGCTGCAGCGAGGGGTAGTATTGGCTAAGGGGATGCTTTGATCCTAGAGCCAAGATTCAACGAGAGGCAGAGAAGCAGCAGCCAAAGCAGCGCAGAGGGAGCAGAGGCTGCGCAGCACAAAGGGTTTCAGTCGCTACGCAGGCCCAGAAAGGGCAGCGCAGAGGCAGCAAGAGGCCATCAGGGCAACGTAAGGACTGCGTCACCCGGTCTAGGTTACGCAACCCTCTCCTGAGTAGCGCAGGGGCATCAAAAGGCTAGCAGAGTTGACGCAGAGGGCTTCATAGCAGCGCTGGTGTTTCTAGAGGCTAAAAGGGGATGAGTTCTGTAAATCTCGTTTGAGGGTGTGAATCAGTCCAGTTTTCCGTCTCCAGAACAAAGGTATTGTTTCAGATCTTATATTTCTCTGTCGGGTTAACCAGTGAGGTGCCCATATTTGTTGTACTTAGATTCTACATAATAATATAAACCCTCCAGTAGCCAGAAGACCGGTTTTCCCGCATTGGGTTTTTCCAAGGACAATTGTCCAGAAACTCTTGTGTCACTTTGTCTGTGTGCGTGTATTCAGTTTTAGATTTGTATCTATGAAGAACTATTATGTGTTTACTTCGATGTTAATGTTGAAATTTCAGATTAATAACTTGATTAAGTAGAAGTATAACCAGATTTAACAGTAGGGTTTCTGCATAAGTAATATTCAGAAATTTTCACATGGTATCAGAGCGATTGCAGATCTAGTTGGATCACCAGAAAGAAGACTGAAGAATCCTTGCTGCAGAAAGCAGCAGCAGTCGCAGAAAGCTGGACCAGAGAGGACAACGCAGAGAAAAGGGAAGCAGATCCACGTAGAGGCCAAAGTGACGTAGTCCCCACACAGTCTCCACGCAGGCCCACGTACTTACTACTCAGAGGCAACGCAAAGACAGCGCTGGGATTGTCTGCTCACACAGAGGCCAGCCAAGGTGACGCAGTGTTGAGCTTGTGGCTGATTCAAAGTGGCAGAAGCATTACTGCAGAACTTTAATAATTGCTGGTGGGGTTAAAATTTTGAAGGTGCGGAAATTAACCTGAGCACTATTTGACAAAGAGCAGGAGGAGAACAACTTCTTAGAGGATTTCCAGCGAAAGAAATCTACAGTTTGATCAGAGGATCAAAGAGAGCTGATTCGTTGAGATGTGGCAGACTTCCAAGAGAGGAAGTCAGTTGTCAGAGGGAGCAGAGGGTGCCTTTCTCGCCAAGGACCCTAGATCCGAGTCTCTAGTATAGAGAAGAGGATTAGTTCCGACAAATTTGCTAAGTAGATGGCACCTCATGGACTACATGATCAGGATAGATTGGACGGCATATCCAACTTCGCAGTCTGGAAGGCCGGAATCTTGGTAGTCATGGAGGCATACGGTCTGAGGGAGCATGCATAGAAAGTCTTGGCTACGCCAACCGATGTGAAGCTCTTGGAGAAGCATGAAGAAGCAGTGGCACATGCCAAGCGCTTCATCATGGATGGTGTCAAAGATCATGTAGTGCCTCACATAGCCGAGAAGACAACGGCTCATGATATGTGGGTGGCTTTGACTTCACTATATGAAGGAAGATTCGTTCAGTGGAGAATGCTTCTGGAGAATCGGATGAGGTTATTCGCGATGGCCAAGGGAGAAGAGATCAAGCCCTTCCTTTTCAGATTATAGGCGATCAGGGATCAGTTGACTACCATGGGAGTGAAAAGAAGGATGATGTGATCGTGAGGACTGCACTTAATGCGGTCACAAAGGACTAGGAAACTTTTGTCCAAAGTATCTTGGGCAGAGCAAACCTTCCCAACTGGGACAGTATGTGAGCGATCCTCCGACATGAACTTTGTCAGTTCACCAAGAAACAGTACAGCACCGGATCAAGTAAGGTGAAGAAAGAAGAAGAAGAAGACGCAGCCTTGGCATCAAAGAGGCAGCAAGGGAGGAAAAAGTGTGATCTATCCAAGATCAAGTGCTTCTAGTGTGGAAAACTAGGACATTTCTCTAGCAATTGTCCTCAAAAGAAGAAGGGCACAGAAGCTTCTACCTCCAAGGCTGTTGTGGCAGACGATGGCTCCGAAGATGACGTAGCCATGAGCACTCATGAACCACGAAAGTGGGGCGACATGGATCTGTAGAGCAGCAACAGAGCAGTGGCGGGATCCTTGAGTAGCCCAACTCTTGGATCACATTCGTGCTACGGGAACCTTAAGACAGTAGCGGGACAAGTGGAGCAGTGGGTGCAGAGAGTCATAGTTGGAGCAATGGCAGAGATGGATGTTGAGAGGGAGCAGTGCAGTGCAGATGCAGCAGCAGTGTGGCAGCGCAGTGCAAAGGGGTTGATGTGACTTCAGCAACGCAGTGCAGGTTGGCTTACGCAGAGCAGAGCTACAGCAAAAAAGAGGCTTCAGGAGGACAGCATAGTGCACGCTGGCTTATGCAGAGCAGAGTTGTAGTGGCGTAGAGGCTTCAAGAGGACAGCGCAGAGCAGCAGCAGCATAGGGGATTTTAGCACAAGGGCTGATGTGACCTGAGCAACGCAAAGGAGGTTTGCTTACGTAGTGCACAGCTGTGGTTGTGCAGCAGTCTCCAGATGTCAACAAATATCAAAAGCCTATGGAGCTTTAGTGATGAGGATGTAGCCCAACTGACTTGTCTGTCAAAGATTGGGCAAGATTTTCAGTTGTTTCTCTCAGCAACTGAGTTGCAGTGCAACAATTGATAACACGATGCAGCAGATTAAGAGGGAGCTGCAGTATGGATGTAGCAGTGGTGGTGGCAGTGTCATGTGCAGCAACAGCATCATGATGAAGGGAAGCAGGCCAAGCATCAGCACAAAGACCCACGCTAGAGATTAGTGCAGAGCTTCGAGGTGAAGCAGTGTTGTGCTAGATCACTTTCCTCGCTAAGAGGGAGTGTTGAGATTTGTGGAGTGTTGGGGTAGCTTCGGATGTGCTCTAGCTCCCAAACTTTGTGGAGGGACTAGAGTACATGTGATCTCCAAGACCAGAAAGGGATTTGAGAAACTCCATCTGATTTGAGAGAAAATTAATTAATTAAACTTTTTAATTAAGGACCCTATGTCTAACTTAGGAAAATTAAAATATTAAAGGTAATTAATTTAAACATATGATGGAAATGACTTAAGTCACACTGATTAAGCTTTCTTTTAATCTTAGCCATCGAATCAAGATTAGATCATAGTCGTTGGTTTCCCAACGAAAAAAGTATAAAGGAAAGGCTTGGGGCTAGTTAGAGAACACACACAGAGGCAAACCACTGAGACTAAGCTGGAATTCTAGGGTGTGGTTTGCTAAGAATTTCCATAAGTGTTTTAGCTGCAGCAAGGGGTAGTATTGGCTAAGGGGATGATCTGATCCCAGAGCCAAGAGTCGGCAAGAGGCAGAGAAGCAGCAACCAGAGCAGCGTAGAGGGATGAGAGGCTACGCAGTGTAGAGGGTTTCAGTCGCTACGCAGGCTTAGAAAGCGTAGCGCAGAGGCAATAGGAGGCCATCAGAGCTTACGCAGGGCCATCCAGGGCAGCGTCACCCAGTCTGGGGTTACGTAGCCCTCTCCTAAGCAGTGCATGGGCATCATAAGGCTAGCATATTTGACGCATAGGGCTTCAGAGTAGCATTGGGGTTTTTAGAGGCTGAAAGATGCTGAGTTCTGTAAATCTCGTTTGAGGGTGGGAATCAGTCCAGTTTTTCGTCTCCGTAACAGAGGTATTGTTGCATATCTTATATTTCTCTATCGGGTTAACCAGTAAGGTGCCCAGATTTTTTGTACTTAGATTCTACAAAATAACATAAACCCTGTAGCAGCCAGAAGACCGGTTTTCCCACATCGGATTTTTCCGGGGACAGTTGTCCAGAAAATTTTGTGCGTCACTTTGTCTGTGTGCATGTATTCAATTTTAGATATGTATCTGTGAAGAACTATTAATGTGTTTACTTCGATGTTAATGCTGAAATTTCAGATTAATAACTTGATTAAGTAGAAGAAGTATAACCAAATTTAACAGTAGGGTTTCTACATAAGTAATATTCCGAAATTTTCACAGGAAGGTCATTGTTGATGATCGATTGTGAGAACTCTTTTTTACAAAATTTCTTTTGCATTAAGAAAATTGCCTCAAGTGGCCATGTTGATCGAGCCCATGGACTATTTCCCTCTTAGAGGGTTCTAGGCATGTAAAAATATTGGTGTTATGATCTTTAATTTGAGTGTTTGAGTGGTTACTAAATGTGTTTGTCCAATTTGGAACACCCTATTTTTCCAAACAATCCCCAAAATTTGAACTTTGATTTCCTCACAGTAAGTGCCCCGACATAAAATGTAACCATAGGCTAACTATAGTAGATATTGTTTGGCATTGTCTAAAAGAGAATCTATGAAGCCTTTGCCAATACAATCAAGAAAATGCAAAATGTCAACCACAAGCAAATTCTCTAACAACATGGCCAAAAGGACGATAAGCATGGCATAAGTCCAACCCCACACACTCTAGAGTGGCAATATGGTTGCAGTTGGGAAAAGGTCATATCGTAAGAGTGTATCAAGAACTACTATACTCACCAATAGATTCATTAATAGATATTACGGCTAATTCCACCAAGTCACACCATATTCGATTTGTAGTACTCGCACCAAGCAATGCAATGATGTAAATAAGAATTTTCCTTTAAAGAACACTGCAGCTACAAAAATTTAAAACAGAAAAAGCCAAGACCAGAAATTGACCAAGAGAAATTAAAGCTGAAATCTTGGGTGAAAAAATATTAATTATAGTTTTTCACCTTCCAAATGTATCACCCTTGTCATTGATGCCCATTCATAACCCTACCATAGATACTTTGATTACTGTATTAAGTGGATGCTAAGGTGCTATTTTTATTCTAAGTAGCTTTAATCATGAATCATGAACTTATAGCTTAGTTTACGATAAAAAGTGGGTTGCTAATGTCTCATACCATTTCATCCAAAACAATTAACTAGGAAGACAAAATGTTTAGACAATCCTTATATATTTCCTTTAATTGGGGTAGGCAGGGGATTCATCACCACCAATCACCCTCCCTAAACCATGCTCTCAACAAAGTCAAGGAAATACAGCAAATAACCAAAATTCTAACAGCACCTTATGGAAAACTACCAAACTCTGGAATGTTGAAAGACTTTGTTAGTCAACTATAAAATTTGTCATATCAAATGTTGGCTAAATCATTTTTGGAGCCTTCAAGAAACAAGTCCTATTACTAAAAAATGTTATCTCTTGAAGACTCTTTAAGGCCTCATGCACTTTGTCTAAATCTTCACTGTTGTTTCCATTTTAAACTCAGAAATTCTGCCGATTCCATAGAGGGAAGACTGCTGTGAAACACCCTTTTCCCTTTTTCCACTTCAAACTAACCTTCATTTTTACCCCTTTCATCCCCATGGAATTCTTCTATTTTCCATTTGTTTCCCATTTTCCCTTCATAAAATCCTCTTTACAGAGTTTAAAACTCCTTTTTTAACTCTACTGAAATCCTCAAAATTCCTTTGAAAACCATTGAAAATCCATAAAAACAAACCTTTTTATTACAGGCTTTAGCCCCCTTTGGCTAAGCCCCCTAAACCACTTCCCCTCCATACGCCTTGGTGCTAGAACCAAGCGCTAACCCCTCTCAGCGCTAATCGCATCGCAAAATCCAAGTGCGCAAGTCTTTTACCATAACAAACTTTCCGATGCGATTAAGTCCATTTTCCATAAACTCCGCCCTCCGCTTAATTCATATAACTCATGCCCAGGACCAAAGGTTAATAGTACCGAAGCTTTTAATCGCATCGGAGGGATTTTGAATGGTTAGATTGAAAAGCCCAAGACCGACCTCTGATTGCGATGGCCCGATCGCATAATCGCATCGGCCTTTCCCCGATTGCGCAATCGCATCAACTCACCTTTGATCGTCGATTCCCAATTCATTCCCCACCGTTGATTTGGCCCTCAGATCAACGGTCCGCATCTAATCGCATCGGAGATTTTCGTAACACCCTCCCTCTTTCCTCCTCCGATTACGAGTCCTCCGATTGTATCTGGGCCATCCACGTGTCCAGATCGGACGGTCCCAAATCATTCCGCATTATTTCATCACCCTCCGCCTTCCACCAAGAGGATTTTAAACACGTAATCCCCACCGTTGATCTCTGCACGATCAACGATTCTGACTTATCTTCTCCCTCTGCTCTCCTTTAAACTCTGTAAACAGATCTCCACCATTGGATGTTGCCATCCAACAGCCACGCTCTCTCCCCACACCCTCTGAAGCAGTTTACCCCACAAACGCAGGATTTCATAATATTTTGCGTATTTTATAGGTTTCAAAGGATTTTCCCATTATAATAAAGGGAAGTGAAAGCCGAGGGTGACGATCCTCTGGATTTTCATTCACAAAATGAAGATCATTCCACAGGGTTCGAATCCACGTCTCATCAATTTCTTCACAAGCATTGATGCCATATGAGCCCTGTGTGGCCCTGCACATCAACAAGACACAAAAAAATAAATAAAACAAAAGAGTATCAGTGTCGAAGACGAATTACAGCAGAACAGAAGATTGAAGACCATTTGGGGGATTACGGCTAAGATTGATTATCAAAAGCCTAATCCTCCAAATTAAAACACAGATTAAAGGAAATTCAAAAAGATCTATCAGATAGAAAGACTCCACCACCACATCAGAGGAAAATTGATTCCTCTCAGCTACCACAGTGCCACCTGTAGCCACAAGCATTCAAACGGAGGCCGAAGTTATTGATCAGAAAGAAGATATTAGCCTCAGCACAGTCGAATAGTTAATTCTGCTAAAGAAATTTAATGCAAAAAATATCAGCAGAGTTACTACAACATGACATAGAGCCTTAAAAGTCAACAAAAGCTCCCACCGAGCTTAATCTTAAATGTAAATCAATTAATACAGTGAGAATCTCTGTACGCTTCTCCATTGAGCCCCTCAAAGGCCGAGAAGTCATTAGTTTGTATTAATTGACCCATGAGATCTTTTATCAGATCCCAGCTACTCTTTCTTCTATAAATACTTCTGTAGAAGATGAGAAATTGTTGGTTGGTTGGTTGTTTTGATCATTAGTAGTAATATTGAAACTCTCTGAAATAAATACATAGTCTGTTGAAGTTGAAGAAGAAATTGAAGTCTTGGAAGTCTTGATGATGTTGTTGCATGCTTGTTCTTGAGAAGACTTTATCATTTGATCCATGAGCTTGGTTGTTGGTGAAGTATTCTAAACTGTTTAATGTTTTTCCCCCGTTTTCATTATGTTCCATAATTTCTTATTACAGTAGGATGAAAGTTTTAGGCTAAGGAATGACTCCTGGAAGCACCTTAGACCTGTTTGTCCTTCACTGTTTTATGTTTTCTTCTGCTGAGATATTTTAGAGGCTTAAATCTTTCTCTTTAGTCCTCATGCTCGTTTATTTCTCTAATAAGTTCGAATAGTTGGTTTCAGCATGATTTATGATTCTCCCTGCTTGTCTGCTACCACTTAAAAACTATTAGTGAAGTCTCCCTTTGAAGTATCTTTGTTTATAGTAAGCCAAGGAGGTATGTTCTGATCATGCCCTTTTTCCTTGCTTAAACAGTTGTCTTAAAGGTCTTTTATAGTTGTGATCATAGATGTGTTAGGTGTTCCCTCTTCTATGACTGCAATTATCAGTGAATCTTTTATGTTTTCTAAGTCATTTGAAATAAAACCTTTGAGGAAATAGGGTGTTCCCCGAATCTTAGATTTCATTTTGAAAGTTGTCTTGAAGTCATTATTTGCTTGAAGAATGTTTGTAGAATTTATGGTTAGCCCTGTCTATCAAATATTTCTTTATTGTTCAAGTTATGTTTTCAAGTTCCCTTCGTTGAGAATCAAATTTCTCTTTCCAAATCGTTGATGTCCATCTCATTCCAAAACAAAAAGATCCTGCGGCCAAGTTAGATTTGCCCTCTGATATCCCATATCCATTAATGAGTATGTTATGACCTCTTCTTGACTACATTGCCCAATGAACCAGATGTTTCTCCATTCTATATATCTTTCCTAGACCTTTCATTTTTTGTTGTATCAATTCAACCAAACAACCAAACAATCACTTGCACTTAATAGCTAGTCTAAAATCAATACTTTAAAGCAAACAAGACATATCTTTGCTAAACATTTGAGAGATCCCTCTCTAAGAACAGGAGGACTAGATCCTGTAACTCTAAAGATTGGTTCTGATGTTGCCTTGTCTTTTGATTTGCCAATCTATCAAAACACGGGACACCAACATAATGGCGATCACGGTGGGAACTTTGAGTTGATAGTTGCCTAGAAAACTTTTATAGACTCATTAGTCTTTCAAACAACCATAGAAACTCAGAAAAACCCAAAAATATTTCAGATTGGCCTCATAATAAACATGGTGGTGGAACCATAAAACATTTTACCTTCACAAAAGCTAAAAAATTTCCACCTGGTGACTCCACTGGCCTCCAGTAGGCCTATTACTTCATTAGTCCTTGAAAGCTCTCATGGGAATGCATTGAGCAAACCAAATCATGTTGTTGGTGGACAGCAAAGTTCAAAATCTTCCACCTAGCGACTCCACAATCCCAAAAGACCTAATGACTCCACTGGCAGAAGCCTCTGAACTGGTTGACCAGATACAGTGACCTCTTTCTGATTTGCAAACATGCTTCCACGCATACAGAGAAGATATGCCCCAATGAGTAGGGAGCATATCCCTGGATTCCCACACAAAATTCCTGAAGTAGATTGGTTAGAAAACCTACCTACCTTTCAAGGTGAAAATGTTGATGACCCCTTGTTACATCTCATCAAGTTTCATATACACGTGTGGAAGTTTAAATTTGAATGGCATGAAGACTGCCTAATGAAAATGTTCATGGCAACATTAGAAGGAAAAGCTAGGAATTGGTATGAATGGTTAGAACCCAAAAGTTTGTTTTCTTTAAGGAAACTCTCCATCCTTATCATGGGATTGTTGTGATCAATCTCAGACTATCATACAATACCTATTAGATATTGATGAGGATTTCGTTAATATGCATCCTGAAGATCTGTTAACAACCATTCAAGAATTTCATATGCACCCTAGCTATCACAAGAACATGGATGAATCAGCTGAGGAAGAAAACAGTCAAGAGACCATAGACATTCCTTAATATATTCCTGAAAACTCAGATGCTGATCCATCATCCCTTGCAGTTGAGGCTTCAGATGACATTCTGCCTCAAATCTAGTCTTCAAAAGGAACAGAGAGCTACTGCAATTCTGCGCAAAGGAACACAAGACCATCTTCCCCTTTGATAGAAGAAGAAATAGATCAGATCATCAATGAACAGCCAGCCTCTAAGATTTTTTGCGGATTAGACATTCTTGCCCATTCATCTGATGAGCTTTTTTGTACATATTTGGAAAGCTCGTATGTAAATTAGAGTGAAGAAAGATCTGTCGATGATCCAGTTTGTCTTATTGGTAGCATTACTTACATTCACAATTTTCCTATTTTTGATCTATCTGATGATGATGTTCTCCAAACAGAAGATAATCTTGCAGGGTCATCATTAGTAGATTTATGGGAGGAGGATCAGTTCCATCAACTTCAAGAGAGTAATGAGCCAAGCCAGGCTATTTATGATACTGATGAGGAAATATTTAAAAGTGCAGAAGAGGGTGAAGGGTCTTTGGACCTTTGCTTCACTTCGCTACAAGACATCAGTAACAATTTTCATGTGATTGGAAATCAGCAGCCTTCCACCTCAGAGGATGAGGAGGAAGATAAGGAAGAAATTTTTGAGCAGGATGAAAACAAGGAGCCTTCTCTTGTAAAAGAGGAAGCAATGGAACGAACCCCTGCTCAGGAATACATTAATCTTTTCACAGAGCTTAGCACATCAGAGCAGAACATATCAGAGCTCCAAGAGGACAGCACTGCCATATATGATGAGTCCTCCAATTCAGAAAATGAAGATGAGGGAGATTCTCTTTCTCAAGAGAATCTTATTTTTGATCCAGTGGAAGAGGAAGAAATCCTAGTTGAAACCAGCCTGCCAAATCTTTACAACCAGGTATCATTTCATGATCCTTATGTTCATTTCCTGCAAACATTTGAAGAAGGATCAAAGGTCTTTGTGAGCAGCATGTTGCAGACAGCAAGAAATTTTTTAAAGGTTGTTGTTGAGGAACAAAAAGAATGGGAGTGGCCCTGCCTATCCAGCATGCTCAAGGAGATGAGCAAGAAAGACCAGTCATGGGATCACTTGATGGACTGGTTGCATTGGAAGAGAATGTTTGTAAGCTAGACTTGTAAATATTCTAGTTAGATTAGATTAGATAGGAAAGCAATAAAGCTCAGCTTTGCGCAGTTATTTATTTGTTGATTTTTGTCTTAAAAGAAAAAGAAAAATACAAAAAACAATAGAAAAAAAAAGAAAAGAGGGCAAATTGTAAAACAAGAAAGGTATAGCCCCATACCAAAAAAGAGAAACAAATCTGAAAGTGTGCAAGCTTAAATGCCACTCCTAAAAAAACACACTTCTAATTAGTCATATAGTCTAATCTTGACTAATTAGCTTTAAATTTTCTTCTGATAAGATAGTGAATTCGATTTGCCAAACTGTTTAATCTTGGCTTATCAGTAGATTGATTAGGATAGAAATTAAAGGTTCAAACATGCTCAAAATATGAACCTAAGTTTCCAAAGAGAATGACTCAAATCTGTTTCAAATTCCGAGTCAAAAAAGATGTAAATCTGGTTCTAATTAGCTCAAAATCTGAACCAGAAAATGAACAAAGAACAGCTCAAACAGAAGTAAAAACAGAGCTGAAAAAAGATGAAGGGAGTGCTTGAACTTTCAGAACTTAAGCCTTCCATTTTGATTTAATTTTCTGCAAAATAATATCTATGTGCAGCTTGTTGTTTTATGCCATAGATCAGCAACAAGTTAGACTGTCCAATCCTAACTTGTATGCTTTTAAATTTCTGTTTTAGTAATTAGTGAATAAAAATCTGTTAGACTATTTAATCCTAACAGATTAGTGGATTAGGTAGAGAAATATATGAACTCAATTGTTTAATCTGAGTTCATGGAGACATAAGAAGTAGAAATAGATTAGATTTTATGCTTTCAAAAGAATAAAATGTTATAAGAGAGTTTTCCAATCCAAGTGCACTCTAAAGAAGAAAAAATGTTAGATCATTAGGATTGGGTAGGTAGAAGCTAGTATTTATGAAAGTCCATTTATTTTTCATGGCTGCTAATACTTTCAGAGCAAAAGAAGACCATTCAAAATGAAGAAAGCAGCCCAATGGATAAGGAACTGATCAGCCCCTGGAGAATGCAAGTCTGAAATTCTTGATACCTTCAAGAAGGCATCATCCCCAGGTGGAGCAACTGTTAGTCAGCTATAAAATTTGTCATATCAAACGCTGGCTAAATCATTTTTGGAGCCTTCAAGAAACAAGTCTTATTGCTAAAAAATGTTATCTCTTGAAGACTCTTGAAGGCCTCATGCCCTTTGTCTAAATCTTACTGTTGTTTCCATTTTAAACTCAGAAATTTTGTTGATTCCATAGAGGGAAGACTACTGCGAAACACCCTTTTCCCTTTTTCCACTTCAAACTAACCTTCATTTTTACCCCTTTCATTCCCATGGAATTCTTCTATTTTCCATTTGTTTCCCATTTTCCCTTCATAAAATCCTCTTTACAGAGTTTAAACTCATTTTTTAACTCTTCCGAAATCCTCAAAATTCCTTTGAAAACCATTGAAAATCCATAAAAACACACCATTTTATTACAGGCTTTAGCCCCATTCGGCTAAGCCCCCTAAACCACTTCCGCTCCATACGCCTTGGTGCTGGAACCAAGCGCTAACCCCTCTCAGTGCTAATCGCATCGCAAAATCCAAGTGCGCAAGTCTTTTACCATAACAAACTTTCCAATGCGATTAAGTCTCTTTTCCATAAACTCCACCCTCCGCTTAATTCATATAACTCATGCCCATGACCAAAGGTTAATAGTCCTGAAGCGCTTAATCGCATTGGAGGGATTTCAAATGGTTAGATTGAAAAGCCCAAGACCGACCTTTGATTGCGATGTCCCGATCACATAATCGCATCGGCCTTTCCCCGTTCGCGCAATCGCATCAGCTCACCTCTTATCGTCGATTCCCAATTCATTCCCCACTGTTGATCTGGCTCTCAGATCAACGGTCCGCATCTAATCGCATCGGAGATTTTCATAACACCCTCCCTCTTTCCTCCTCCGATTACGAGTCCTCCGATTGTATCTAGGCCATCCACGTGTCCAGATTGGATGGTCCCAGATCATTCCCGCATTATTTCATCGCCCTTCGCCTTCCACCAAGAGGATTTTAAAGAATTTTAACGCGTAATCCCCACCGTTGTCCATACGATCACGTTTACTTATTTTCCTCTCGCTCTCCTTAAAAACTGCAAAACAAACTCCACCGTTGGGATGTTGCCATCCAACTACTGCTTTCCTCCTGTTCGCCAGCCACTCCCACAAATGCAGATTTACAATATTTTGCGTATTTTGCTGTGTTTGTAAGATAACTGCTAGTTTGACTAAACTCTAGAATGAAAACATAAATATAAAATAATGATTTTTATTTATCCAATATTAAATGCTTATTGTTTAAAATTGAAATCTTATTTATTTTTATTCTTAAATTTATTTATTAATATTTTTAATATATATATATATATATATATATATATATATATATATATATATATATATATATATATATATATTATATATTTATTTATTTATTTATTTTTATATATTTATTTAAGATTAACAGATAAAATATCAACCTAAATAGTAAAACTAAATAGAATTGAAAATAAAATAAAAATAACCATAAAAATAAAATGCATTAAAATAAAACTAAATAAAATATACAAATAAAAACAAGTAAATAAATAAATTTTAATAATTTTAGTTTAAAAATTAAATTTTATTTAATAATATGTTATATAATAATAATCATAAGTTTAAAAATAAAAATAAATAGATAAATGCATAAAAATATTAATATTTTTATTTATTTATTTATTTAAAAAAAAAAAAACTCCAACTAGCCATTTGTAAAATAACGGCTAGTTTGACTAAACCTAGGAATTGAAATCAAAAAATATAAAATAATGATTACCTATTTAATTTATTAATAAGTGCTTAATGTTTATAATTGGAAATAAAAATTAACAAATATATTCTTGAAGAATTATTTTTTTTTTTAAGAATAATAATTAATAAATTTATTTTATTCTATTCTTTCTAATTAAAGATTAAAAGTTAAAAAATAAACCAAAATGATAAAACTAAATAAAATTGAAAATAAATAAAAATAAAATTACATAAAAAAATATAAGAATACAAATGAAAATAAGTAAATAAATAAATATAAATAATATTTTGAGTTTAAAAATTAAATTTTAATAATATGTTATATAATAAAAATAATAAGATTAAAAATAAACAAGTATAAAAATACATAAAAATGAAAATAAAAATTATTTTATATTAAAAAAAACAACAACAACAAAAACAAAAAAAACAACTAGGAATGAAGAGTAGGAATCCAACATCTGCTAACCAACCACCCATCGTCCCTGTTGAGGTTAACTGGCCTCTTTTCAATTTTCAAGGCTTCTCTCAACTTGCAATGGTGGAAATGGTCAATCCTCGCAATAACCTTAGCATCCTCAATGCAAATATGATGATTGGTCTTCTCAGCATGCTCTGCTAAAGACGAGGTGTGAGATCTATTATGCTTAAGGTCAGCGACATGTTCATGAATTCTTTGATTAATAGATCGACCTGTTTCACCAATGTAAGGAGTCCCACATGAGCACGGAATCAAGTAAACACCCTTACCATCCTTAGGGAAAATCGGGTCCTTAACCGATCTAAGTGAACTCCGAATGGTACGGGAGGGTTTGAATGTTGAGGAAACATTATGTTTCTTTAGGATCCTTGTAATTTTATCTGTAGTACCTTGGATAAACAGAAGGTGAACTCCAGATAACCGATCGCAAGGCTCTTTATTAACCCTGGGACCCTTTTCAGCTCTTTGAAATGATTTAAGACAATGACTCTTGCTATAACCATTTTTATTAAAAACTTTTAAGAGATGAGCCTTTTCATCTTCAAAGTGGTGTTCATCAAAGATTCTAAAGGATCTGGTAGCTAGGGTGCTGAGAACCCCAAGCTTCTGAGCAGGGAAATGGTGAGAACTAGCATGTAAATACTGCTCAATGTGTGTCTTCTTACTAAAAACTTGATGAGAGAAAGAACCATCTTCATTCCTAGAAATGAGGACATCAAGAAAAGGCAAGCTACCATTGTCTTCAAATTCCATGGTGAACTTAATGAAGTCAGATTGATCATTAAGATGCTGGAAGAAAAGGTCCAATTTCTCCTTACCATGAGGCCAAACAACACAAGTGTCATCAACAAACCTTTTCCAAAGTTTAGGTTGAAAAAGGGAGGAGGAAAGGGCTCTAGATTCGAAGTCTTCCATGAATAGATTAGCAACCACAGGGGAAAGGGGGGAACCCATGTGTAGGGTACAGAGGGAGGTACTCAAGGGAACAATATGATGTATTAATATAAGAATGATAAATAAATAGGCCATAGTTAGTAAATAAAGTGGTTAACCCACATTATGTAAGGGAGCACATGTAGCAAGGGAATAAAGTGATAAACCCATTGTATTGGATGTATGATATTGAGAGACCCATGGTATTGCATGTATGAAACCTATATAGAGGTTAGAGACTCTCCATTGAGGGATGTCAAGGATTATGGTATGGGCAAGCATATGGCTTGTGGAGTGATCTCCTTCCTTAAGGAGTGAATGTATGGTGTTGCCCTACCTTAAGGGTTTTGATATTAATGAAGATCTGAAGTTTTGTCTTCAATGGTGTTATTTCTTGGGCATATTTTCCATTTCTATACATTTTCTTATCAGATCTACTACAAGTGGTATCGGAGCACTTTCTTGGGCAGAGTTTGGAGATTTGTTTTTTCATTTTTTTGCAGGAAATTTTTGGGCGGCGAGTTTGTAGAGCAGATCTGGAAAATTTGGTGAAAATTTTTCAGAAATAAATATCAGATCTGGATTCCTTACGGAAAAATACCCAATTTCAAAAAAAAAATCAGTCGAATCGGAGTCCGGATGAGGGAGTTATCACTGATTTTAAATCAGCGATTTTTTCAGAAATTTTGTGACGCCGTGACAGTTGCAGCGCAAATCTGTGTTTCGAGAGTGCCTAGATCGGGATTTCAGCCATATGGTTAGATGCATAATGGCTATTCCATTTTCGAAAACAGATTATATTATGGATTCTGAGTTATATTGACCGAGTAATGTCCATTTTAAATTCTATCAAAGAAATTTTTGGGCGGAGATTTTGTAGAGCAGATCTGGAAAATTTGGTGAAAATTTTTCAGAAATAAATATCAGATCTGGACTCCTTACAGAAAAATACCCAATTTCAAAAAAAAAATCAGTGGAATTGGAGTCCGGATGAGGGAGTTATCACTGATTTAAAATCAGGCATTTTTTCAGAAATTTTGTGACGCCGGGGCAGTTGCAGCGCAAATCTGTGTTTCCAGAGTGCCTAGATCGGTATTTCAGTCATATGGTTAGATGCAGAATGGCTATTCCATTTTCAAAAACAGGTTATATTAAGGATTCTGAGTTATATTGACCGAGTAATGTCCATTTTAACTTTTTGCCAAAGTAAGTGATTTTCTTCAAAACCCTTACTTTATTTTATGGATTCTCGCAAGATGAAGTTTATAGGAAAAGATGATGGCCCTACTATTGAAGATTTTTTACAACATCTCAAGGCTCAATATGCAACTTTTTGGATATGCCCCATAGGGCTTCATATGAAAGATGAGGCAAATAAATGGTGGACCTCACTTGACAGCTCAGTGAGGAAACTTCCCGAGAAAAAACTTGAAAAAGTCCTTTTGGACAAGTGGTCTCAAGCCGGAAAGAAGGATAGCAAGAGCCATAAAGACTTATTTTCTACTAATATTTCCATATTACGGGTTCATGGAAGTATTCAAAAAGAGAACATCGTTGTGTCTATCATTCCTAGTTGCAAGCATAATTGTATCAATGTGAATTTGGCTAAAAAATTGCAAGTTCCAGCAAAGCATATTGAAAACACACAGGTTGATAATGAAGATGTTCAAATTTATAAAGATTTGAAGATTTATATGGATAAGTATGTGTTGCATTCTGATTTTTATGCTTCAGATATGGCTGTTGTGGATGTTGTTTTGGGACATCCTTGGATGGAATCCATTGGTACTGTCAATTTTAATGTGCAAAAGAAATTCATGAAGCTCTGGTATAAAAAGAAGAAAATTACATTGCACGATATTTGCATTAGGAACCATGCAGAGACCGAGGAGGAAGAAGAAAAAATATCTAACGACACAGACACATCAGATGATGAGCCTTTGATGGTAGACAGCCAAACACAGACATCAAAGCAAGTACCAATAAAGGAACCAGACACCACTCCATCACCAATCATGGAGGAATTAAGGAAAGATATTACATCAGTTAAAGCTTCAACATATCACCACCCACATCACCCAGCAAGACAACAACCAGCAAGGTGGCAACAAATTAGCAACAAGGACAACAACCCCTGGACGACACATAGAGAGGTGCGACGATCCACTAACAACACATCAACAATGAAGAACCACCAGAACCCGCTTCCATCTCAAGCGAGCGAGGCACCGACTAGATCAAGTGTTCACCTTTCCCTTGGATGGCTAGATGCACATGAATGGTACCAGTGGAATACTCTTTTGAGTAGATCTTATTATTTGTGTTCTTCTCATGTTTCGGGGACGAAACATGTTTAAGGGGGGTGTAATGTAGTGTACCTATGGGGGATAATATAGGGTACAGAGGGAGGTACCCAAGGGAATAATATGATGTATTAATATAAGAATGATAAATAAATAGGCCATAGTTAATAAATAAAGTGGTTAACCCACATTATGTAAGGGACCACATGTAGAGAGGGAATAAAGTGATAAGCCCATTGTATTGGATGTATGGTATTGAGAGACCCATGGTAACTACTCATGGTATTACATGTATGAAACATATATAGAGGTTAGAGACTCTCCATTGAGAGATGTCAAGGATTATTGTATTGGCAAGCATATGGCTTGTGGAGTGATCTCCTTCCTTAAGGAGTGAATGTATGGTGTTGCCCTACCTCAAGGGTTTGGATATTAATGAAGATCTGAAGGTTTATCTTCAATGATGTTATTTATTGGACATATTTTTAATTTCTATAATTTTTCTTATTAGATCTACTACACCATGGCCACACCACAAGTCTGTTCAAATAATTCACCCTCGAAACTAAAGAAAGTCGAGGTAAGACAAATTTCAACAAGATGAGTAGTATCAGGATCCGTGACCCGAGAAATGACATCAACAGCTTCCTTAATGGGGATGCAAGTATATAAAGAAACAACATCAAAACTAACAAACCTATCACCACTATCTAACTTCAAGTCTTTCAATTCATTAATAAAAGAACAAGAGTCATTAACAAAGGAAGCGGTCTGATCCACAAGTGGTTTAAGCTTAGTGTCTAGAAATTTAGCGAGTAGATAAGTTGAACCTCCTATAGTGTTAACAATAGGGCAAAGGGGAACTCCATCCTTATGAATCTTAGGAAGACCATAGATCCTCGGAGTGAGGGGGTTACTCCCCTCCCTTTTTCAACCTAAACTTTGGAAAAGGTTTGTTGATGACACTTGTGTTGTTTGGCCTCATGGTAAGGAGAAATTGGACCTTTTCTTCCAGCATCTTAATGATCAATCTGACTTCATTAAGTTCACCATGGAATTTGAAGACGATGGTAGCTTGCCTTTTCTTGATGTCCTCATTTCTAGGAATGAAGATGGTTCTTTTTCTCATCAAGTTTTTAGAAAGAATACACACACCGAGCAGTATTTACATGCTAGTTCTCACCATTTCCCTGCTCAGAAGCTTGGGGTTCTCAGCACCCTAGTTACCAGAGCCTTTAGAATCTCTGATGAACACCACTTTGAAGATGAAAAGGCTCATCTCTTAAAAGTTTTTAATAAAAATGGTTATAGCAAGAGTCATTGTCTTAAAGCGTTTCAAAGAGCTGAAAGGGGTCCCAGAGTTAAGAAAGATCCTCGCGATCGGTTATCTGGAGTTCACCTTCCGTTTATCCAAGGCACTTCTGATAAAATTGCAAGGATCCTAAAGAAACATAATGGTCCCTCAACATTCAAACCCTCCCATACCATTCGGAGTTCACTTAGATCGGTTAAGGACCCGATTTGCCCTAAGGATGGTAAGGGTGTTTACTTGATTCCGTGCTCGTGTGGGACTCCTTACATTGGTGAAACAAGTCGATCTATTAATCAAATAATTCATGAACATGTCGTTGACCTTAAGCATAAAAGATCTTGCTCCTTGGCTTTAGCAGAGCATGCTGAGAAGACCAATCATCATATTTGCATTGAGGATGCTAAGGTTATTGCGAGGATTGACCATTTCCACCACCGCAAGTTGAGAGAAGCCTTGGAAATTGAAAAGAGGCCGGTTAACCTCAACAGGGACGATGGGTGGTTGGTTAGCAGATGTTGGATTCCTGCTCTTCATTCCTAGTTTTTTTTTTTTTTTTTTTTTTAAATAAATTAATTTTTATTTTCATTTTTATGTATTTTTATGCTTGTTTATTGTTATGTTTATTTTTAATCTTATGATTTTTATTATATAACATATTATTAAAATTTAATTTTTAAACTCAAAATATTATATGTATTTATTTATTTACTTATTTTTATTTGTATTTTTATATTTTTTATGTAATTTTATTTTTATTTATTTTCAATTTATTTTCAATTTTATTTAGTTTTATCATTTTGGTTGATTTTTAATTTTTAATATTTTATTAGAAAGAATAGAATAAAATAAATTTATTAATTATTATTCTAAAATATATATATATATATATATATATATATATATATATATATATATATATATATATTCTTCAAGAATATATTTGTTAAACATTAAGCAATTTATTTCCAATTATAAACATTAAGCACTTATTAATAAATTAAATAGGTAATCATTATTTTATAGTTTTATTTCAATTCAAGGTTTAGTCAAACTAATTTTGTTATTTTACAAACGGCTAGTTAGCGGTTTTTTTTTAATAAATAAAAATATTAATATTTTTATGCATTTATCTATTTATTTTATTTTTAAACTTATGATTATTATTATATAACATATTATTAAATAAAATTTAATTTTTTAAACTAAAATTATTAAAATTTATTTATTTACTTATTTTTATTTCTATATTTTATTTAGTTTTATTTTAATGTATTTTATTTTTATGGTTATTTTTATTTTATTTTCAATTCTATTTAGTTTTACTATTTAGGTTGATATTTTATTTGTTAATCTTAAAATATATATATATATATATATATATATATATAATTAAAAAAATAAATAAAAAAATTAAAAAAAAAAAATTAAATAAGATTTCAATTTTAAACAATAAGCATTTAATATTGAATAAATAAGAAATCATTATTTTATATTTATGTTTTCATTTTCTAGGTTTAGTCAAACTAGCCGTTATCTTACAAACCACTAGTTGAAGATTTTCTTATCTATTTAATTGGGTTATCTAATCAGATTCTTCATCTTGTCCTAATGATAAACCACACTGGCTGGTTCGAAAAGTGTCGACCAAAATTATTCTGATGTGATTTTTACCGAAAGATTTTCTCATTTATGGATCACAAAGCCAAATTCCTAATATTCAAATTAATTGAGTTAAAATCAATTTAACTAGTTCTAGCGAGTGATGAATTAGTGCGAGGTCGATGAATTAAATTAGATTTAATTCACAAGTAGTGATCAATCGAATACGATGATTCACTATTAATATTTTCATGCATGTCGATTCTGATGACTACCCGGTTGGCAGGATTTAAAGGAAGATAACTGGGTTGTATTATTCACAAATTTCCCGGGCACATTTATAACGTCACCGGGAAGGATCATGATGGATTGCGCGATGAGAAGGTTGATTATCCTATTTAATATGGATTAATTTCCTGAGGATTGCATGAGCAAGGCTAGGCTAAGGATGGGTTGAGTGGCTAAGTGTTGGTCAATTTTTCTGAAAATTCCTATTCGGTTTTGAGGCGAGATCGGTTGAGATGATCGGTAGAGTGCGGAATTTTCTCGGTGTGAGATAGAAGTGTATTGTTGCATGATTCTTTGACTATGTACAATATATGATAGAAGGGTTTTGAGCAGGTGCTTTCCCCAAGAACATCTTGTGTTGTGTGATTGATAATTTCATTTCCCTTACTTGCATGTGATTGAGCGATCGTGTTTTATATTCCGCAAATATAGTAGAAGGATTCAGTATCTTGCTTTAGTACATTGCATGATTGAATTGAATCCATTGGTATAGATTTTCTATATAATTTTTACATGGCATCAAAGTGCCACGAATCAAAATAGTGGAGAAGAAATTGAGTTTGTCTTGAATAGTTTCAAATATGCAGATTTATTCTTTAGGGTCTAACAGCAGATCAAGATGCCTTTCAATGGCTTGAGACTCAAATATGCACTCGAGGGAAACTCAAATTATATTGCATGGAAGGATAGGATGGAGGTAGTGTTGGAGGACAACGGGTTGAAGGAATTCATAGATACTAATATTCCCAAGCCTGCAACAACATATGCCCAACTTCTTGATGCATGGCAGAAGAAGGTAGCAAAGGTGAGAAGGATCTTGTTAGAGTGAGTTCGAGATCATATTGTCTCGAGTCTCCATGGGAAGGCGACTCCATATGCTATGTGGAAGGCCTTGACAGATCTTTTTCATAACAGCAACGACCAAAGGAAGTTGGCATTGAAGGACAAGCTCAGAAAGATCAAGAAGGAGGAGGGCGAGACAATACCAACATACTTGGCGAAGTTCACTCAATGTCAAGATGAGCTTGGAAGTGTTGGTGTGACCATAGATGATGATGACTTGGTGAACCTATCACTTCTAGGCCTTCCCAAGAGCTGACATAGTTACCCGGACTCTGTGAATGGGAGGGAGAAGTTACTAGATTGGGAGTGTTTATGGTCCGACTTGGTAATAGAAGAGATAAGGCGAAGCAACAGAGACGAGACCTCCAGCACCAACAAAGAAGAATATTGTGCATTAGTGGGAAAAGGAAAGAAGGCCAAGGGAAATAAATCCCAAGTTAAAGAGGGCAAGAGAGACTTGTCCAAGATCAGATGTTTTCACTGTCATGAGCATGGGCACTATGCTTTGAATTGTCCACAGAAGAAGGCAAGCAAGAAGGATCCTTCACTCGCAGTGGGTGAAGCATTGGATTCAAAGTTCAAGCTTTATTTTACTCTCATTGCATGCATGGCCAACATTGAAATGGGATGCATGTGGTATCTAGATAGCGGTGCCTCGTTCCATATGACGGGGAATAAAGATCTGTTCAGTGACTTGGAGGAGAAGGACCTCCAGCAGAACATAGAGTTTGGAGATGAAGGGAGGTATAACGCGACCGACATAGGTACAGTTACCTTTCATAGGGAGTCTAGCTCCCCTCTCGTACTAGCAGATTTTTTGTATGTTCCAGGCTGAAGGAATAATCTTGTCTCTGTAGCGGTATTGGAAGACTATGGTTATGATGTGATGTTTAGAAAAGGAAAGGTTTTCCTTAAACACATAGCCATGGGAGAGGTGAAACAGATCAGTGAAAGAGTCAATAACTGTATGCTCTCGAGGTTGAGGTTGCATGCAAAGCTTTGAGGAGAAAAGAAGTGGTTAATGACTTGGTGGTTGAGAGGGAGCAAGTATCTCTCAACATGCATCCTCAGAAGCAGTCTCAGAAGGTTGTGGAGAAGCATAGAGGATATCGAGTGGAAGCATCCACTCAAGCAGAGACCTCCAGGAGGGGGATATTTCGAGCCAAATGGGCAGAGGGAGTACATGCAACTGTACCTCCAGGTGTAAGGTGGGGCGATTTACAGATATAATCCCAAGAATAAATTTGGGTAGGGTCCATTGAGATGGTGTGTCTCATGGATCGAACCTAGATACGAGGAGCCCACAATACAACAATAGCAAGAAGGATCGGTTAGATTGATGCAATCAGATGTCAGGAAGACAAAAATCAGAGTGACAAATGTCGAATACTGGAGGCAAATCAGAGTTGGTAGCACTGCATAGGGCACATATGCAGATGTCAACATCAACACAAAGAGTCCATTAGACAAGTGCAGTAGGATCCAACAATCAGAAGATTCTGATGATAGATGCATCATACTGATTCAGTTGTTCGGAGGCTATTGAGTTTCAGGAGTTGCGGGTGCAAACAACACTAGGGAAGTGTTGTATGCAGAACATTCCAAAGGTACCAGATCAAGATAGATTGAATTCCTTTCTTGTTGAGAGGGAGTGTTGAAATTTGCAACAAGAAGCAATGAAATTGGCAACTAGAAAGGACAAAAATTGACCACATACTAGTGTGGGATTCCAATCACACATTGGTGAGGAATTCAGTTACACATTAGTGCTAAATGTGGGCGTCTAATTTATTTTTCCCTTCAATATTTGGAAAATAAGTTGTAATCTTATCTCATAACAACTTGTATCAGTTAAATAAGTCAGAAATACTAAGTTAGCTCAATAATTTCAAGTTGAGGGTCAAAGGTGAGGCATGTAGAGGGATTATATTATTTTGGGGGTCCAGTTGCAGTTAATGCACTAGTGTGGTGTGAATGTAATCAATCAACTCAAATTAATTGAGTTAAAATCAGTTTAACTGGTTCTAACTGAGTGATGAGCTAGTGAGAGGTCAGGTAACAGGTTCACAAGTAATAATCAATTATATAGCTGATGATTATTTATTAATAGTTGGCGAGTAGTCTAACTAGCCAGAGGAATCGCCCTGAAAATCATGAAAATTCAGATAAGATTTTCAGAAAATCCGGCAGGAATTTTTCTAAATCCATGTTATAACTATCAAAGTTTAATATTTTGGGTGTCCTACAGGTTTTTGATGGTGCTGAATCCATTTCCAATGTCAAAATCAAGATTCAAACACTGTTTCTGCAAGATTTTTTAAATTTTTTTGGCCCGGATTCATTAATTTGGCCAGATCTCGCAATTCCTCGCTCGTTAAACTGACTCCTTAATAGTTGCA
>JAXQQM020089290.1:0-34798 GCA_034641835.2 Pinus albicaulis | reverse complement strand
TTAAGAGAACTCTCCAAGCTACCATAACCCATAGCATAATGGGGTCACTGAAAGAAGAAATGACTGGTGCTACACGAGCGAAGCCGCATGACTAGGGTCACAACGTACTTGTGGGGCGAAGCATGCAACACCGTATGTTTTATGTAAAACCATTGTCCTCATAGAGTACTTGGCATGAGTACACCTGAAGAATATTTTACTAGTAAGAAGCTTGATATTTCTCATTTGAAGATTGTTAGCTCACCTGTTTACATTCATGTGAAAAAGGACACCAGGAAGAAGCTGGAGCCGACTGCAGAAGTTGGGATATTTGTAGGGTACACAGAAACACCCCATAATTATCGTGTGTATTTTCCAGATAGTCGGAGGACTGTTGTGCGACATGATATAAAATTCAATGAGGTGAAAGCCATGAAGTTGTCGCTTAAGAGGGGGCTACACTTCACATAATGGAGTAGAACTTGGAGTTCCCAAAGAGGAGCCTCTAGATGTGGATCACCACAAGAGGAGATTCGTTGGAGTGGAGGAGATTCCACATCCACCATGCAAAAACCAAACATCGTGAGTAAGGTAGAAAGCGTGACTACTAAGCCTGATCAAGGTGGATGCGGCAGCCAAAAATGAATTCTACATCATCTAAGACAAGAGAGTCACCCTGACCAATATATTAATGCCACCTGCTGGCTGGCTGTGGACAGAGCTTGCTATTTCTTTGAAGAAGCAGTGCAAGAGCCCACATGGGTATATGCCATGGTGGAGGAGTATGACTCCATTGTCAGAAATAGTGCTTGGGAGATTGTTCCAAGGCCGGTGGGTAAATCAGTTGTAGGATCAAGATGGATCTAAAAGGTAAAGAAAGCTGCTAATGGGAGCGTCGAGAAGTATAAGGCAAGATTTGTTGCCCGGGGCTTCTCACAAATCGAGAGGATTGACTTTGCACCTGTCGCATGGTATTCTTCCATACAGACCATCCTTGCTCTCTCAGCGCAGATGGGTTGGCACATTCATCAGATGGATGTGAAGACTGCGTTCCTTAATGGGATCATTGAGGAAGAGGTGTACATTAAGCAACCTGAAGGATTTGAGATCTTCAGCAGCGAGTCACATGTGTGCAGGCTCAAAAGAGCGTTGTATGGGCTGAAACAAGCACCCCGTGCTTGGTACACTCAGATCGACAACTATTTCACTGGACTTGGCTTCACGATGCAAACCTGTACTAGATTGTGGTTGAGGGTAAGCTTTTAATCATTGTACTTTATGTTGATGATTTAATACTAACAGGTGATGAGGAGTTGATACACTCATGCCAGGTAGATCTCGCAAATGATTTTGAGATGAAGGATTTAGGCCTCCTTCATTATTTCCTTGGATTGGAAATATGGCAGCGGGAAGGTGAACTGTTTGTGTCTCAAGGCAAGTATGCCCAGGAGATACTGGAGAAGTTTCACATGCAAGGATGCAAGCCTATAGACACTCCTCTTCCAAGAAATTGGAAGAAAGAGGATGCTACATCGGTAGAGGTAGTGGATGCCACTATTTATCGACAGTTGGTGGGTTCACTCATGTATTTAGTCAATACAAGACTAGACATATGCTATGTGGTGAACCATCTTTCAAAAGCGATGGTTAAGCCTACCAACCTCTTTTGGAAGGCAGGCAAGCATGTCCTGATATATCTCAGGGGCACATTTGAGTATGGTTTATGGTACATATAGACAGATGAGGTGAAGTTTCATGGCTTCACAGATGTAGATTGGGCAGGAAGTCCAACAGACAGAAAGATCACATCAGGAGGGATTTTCAGTATCGGATCTACGACAGTTTCTTGGTACAGGAGGAAACAAATATCCGTGGCACTCAGTTTAGTGGAAGAAGAATACATGGCAGCAAGCTTAGCTACATGTGAGGCTATCTGGATGAGGAATATTCTTCTTGGTTTGTTCGGTTCACATTTAGATCCCATGGTGATTCATTGTGATAATCAGAGTTTCATTAAACTCTTGGTTAATCTTGTGTTTCATGATAGATCTAAACATATTGATATCTGGTATCAACATATCAGAGATTGTGTGCAGCGGAAGATCATGTTGCTTCAATACATTCCTATGGAGGATCAGGATGCAGATATTCTGACGAAGGCGCTCACCATGAGAAAATTCGAATATCATAGAGGCAGGACTGGGGTGAAGGATAATCCCTATCTTGTTGAGAGGGAGTGTTGAGATTCAACAAGATGATGAGCTTGGTGAAAAGAGTCACCTTCACTAAGTGGGCCCGCAGGCTATTTTTGGCGCAAGTCTATTTTTAGACATGTCGATCATATTTCATAAGTTGTAGGATGCTATTTGTGGATGGTTGATCAATTTGGAAAAATAGATGAAATTCTATTTTTAGAATACTAGGCGAAGTCTATTTATAGATCGTCAATCGAAAAATAGATGCATGTTGATTATTATTAGCTCTTAGTAATAATCAGAATCTAAACAACAACTTATTCTCTTGGAGCACTTCAGTTTAGTGCACAGATGTGGCACAACAACTCATAGAAGGAATTACGCTATTCCTGAGGGTTTACTGGAGCTAATGCATGGAGGACTCAGTTAGAACTCAAGTGGTAGAGTTATGACATAGTTGGAAGAAGTAGTTATGGAGTTGTATTCGGTTTAACTCAGTTAGACTCAATTGAGCTAGTTGTATCTAGTCTAACGATTGATACACTGGTGAGAGTGGAGTGAATTAATTAGTTAATTAATTCACAAATAATAACTCATTAATCAACTGAACAATACAACGGTTAACTACAGTGCATGGCAGTTTCAGTGGAGACCAGTGGAGAGATAGGTGAAAGGGCAAGAGAGACTATCTGTTGTGACTATAGTGATGCATTGATTGCATCCAACACTCAGTGGAGATGCCAATGAGGATTGCACAGTCAATCCAAGGGTAATTCGAATTCATTTAGAGCTATTCTTCATCAGAGATTGCACAATGGAGGCAGGCTAGTAGGTGGCAAAGATCAGTGCATGGATTAGCAAGATTGGGCCTGATTAGTGTATGACGATTGTACTATATTGAGAGATTGTGATAAACTTTGTATGTTTGTACGAGATTTTCATATGATCTCCATGTTACATAATATATAGTTGTGGTTTTAAGCTTCAGGCTTTCCCGGTTAAAAAACTGTGTTATGTGCAATTGAATATTTTTTGTTTATGCTTCACATGCGTGTGCAATTAATTTTTTCTGCAAAGGATTAACAAGTGGAATAGATTCAGTATCTTGCATAAAGTTAAATAGTGTGAGATCAGGTGGATCTTGGACATATGCATGCTTAGTGCATATAATTTCTACATATTTAGAAATTTTCATTTTACTTTTTGCACCACAATTTATGTAACCATGGTTAAATTCAATTGAAAAAATGTATCAAAATAAAATTAATAAAAAAATAGTATTGATGTGACTATAAATAAGAATGTGTTTTTCAATAAAATTCCATTATCATTGAACAACCAATGCATTTGTCCTTTGTACTTAAATAACTTAAAATAAACTATAAATATAAATTCATAAATTCGTAATTGTATAATATACTATTAATTGAAATTTATATTATTTAAATTATATAATAATATGTAGTTAATATATTATATAAAAATAAAATAAAATAAAATAATAAATGTAACATATTATTTTATATATTTTATATATTACACATTGAATTGATTTGATTTATAACATAAGAAAAAATAATATATAATATAAAAATGAATATAATATATATTCTTATAACATTTAGATTATTTTTCATAATATTATGTATAATAATATATAATATTAATATAATCATAATAAAATTAATTTAGTTGTGTTTAAAATTAAAGAAAAAAAATAAGTATTGAAATAGATTTAATTTATATTATAATTATAATATAAGATTTATATACATTGAAATTTTAGACTTGTTTTGCCCAAAACTATGTTGAACCTAATCTACCTTTTTTTAACATACAAAACTAATGCACATTTTTTCATCATACAAAACTAAAATACATTTTTTCTTTAATTTTAATATGTTTGTATTGTTATTAATATTATAGTAATATTATTCATAGATTTGATTTATCATAAAATTACAAGGTTACATTTTTATTTATTTTGATTTTATATGTATAATATATATGTATATATCTTAACTTATAATTAATTTTAAAATTAATATTAAATAAAATGAGATGAATATATACTTTAAGAATAAATATATGAAAATATACAAATACAATATTTATTGAAAATTGTGTAAAGACATAAAGATTTTGTAAGGATATGCATTGTTTCTTTCAAAAAATATGAAATGAAAATAATAATATTTTATTCAAAAAATGTGAAATGAAATTTATTATTAATACTTAATGACTTTAAAAGTACTTAGAGCACTACCATGGTTAACCATGAGTTTTTATCCACTATTGAGAATGTAACAAGTACCTTTAACTCAAGCAATGCCACCTCAACCATTAGGGATGATGTCATCCCCTAAAATATGATTGGTTCTCATAAAGTTAATTTTGATTGTACATTTTCCTGAGGAGATCCATTCTAGACCTCAAAATTCCCCTAATATTATATAGTTCATCCAAGGTGAAATACTACTCCCGCACCTACCTTGCATGGGTTTCCTTTCAAGACACCTTAAAAAAAAGGAATGAAAGAATTATTCAAGGTCTCACATGTGAAGAAGTCATTCTAAGAGAGATGAAGTTGCCACCATGTTTTGGGGGAATGAGAAGGAATAGGGGGAGGAAAATGGAGGGAGGGTTAATAAGGTTTCCATGCTTGCTCATGATTTTCTAGGGAGGGGTCCTAAGAGAAGGAAGAGCTATGAGTTAAAAATAGTTGTTGAAGTAGGAGAGATTTGTGGACTACACTTTTTGGGTGGGGGAGAAGCTAGTTAACGATGGAATTTTTTATAGGCTAACCATATTTCCCAAAAAAACTATTTAGAAGAAACCAACTAGAACCTCTTAAATTTTATTTTCCCTTTAAAGTAACCTCTATAATGATCGTTCCAACTAATCATCATGCCATGCCAATTCTTCGGGGGAAATGCCTTGGTGGGAGATATTTCTGTAGAAGAAGGCCCAAACAACCTTTAAGAAAATGTAGTAAAAGAGAAGGTTTTTTGCTATTTATGGGTCTTTTTGGCATAAGACACATCTCGAGGGACCATGAAATCCTCGTTTCATAAGGTTTTCAGCCGTAAGGATTTTCCAGTGGGCCAAAGTCAAACAAAAGAAATTAACTTTATTTTTTGCAAAGTGCAGGCATTAAGGAGCTAGAAGTTTTTCCAAAAAATATCAGTGGGTGGATGGCCCATTTGGGATAGATTCAAATAATATAATATACTAAATAAATAAGAAGAGGATCCCTGTAAGTGGCTATCAGATGAATGAATGGAATTAGGAGTGCAACAAGACAAGGATATTTTCTAGAAATCAACAATTGATGAAAGAGTTCCAGGGATAGTGCCTTTGTCCATCCTCTCTAGAGTCCCTAGGATTCCAAAGAGAAGATGCTAGCAAGGGATTTTTTTTTCCAAAGGAATCCAATATTTTCTTAAGGGCTTAAGGGACCGGTATGTTGAAATGGGCATATTTTCCAAAAAAAAATGCCCATATGTGTATTTTCTTTCCATTCCCTGAATTTTAGGCAAGAAGGGGTTGAGTGATGGGCGAGGTTGCTCCAAGAATCTTCCAAACTGGGGATCCTTGAAGAGAGGAAAGCAGTGTATCTAAAAGTATTTTTTGAGGACCTGAGATATATTTTTTTACTAGAATTTGTTTCCACCATATGGTTTCTTCTATTTTCCTAAAGTAAAAATTGTAATTTTCATTAATTCAATAGTGAAAATTACATATAGCATATGTTTATAAGCACATCCAAAAAAAAATATTTTTTGATAACTCAAACGATCATGAATTTCCATAAAAAAAAAGTGTTCAGAGTATCTAATGATAAATATACATCAATATTAAGCATTTAATTTCTGAGAAAAAATTTAAGTATGTCTATGATATGATTGCTTATGCCATGATAAATCTCTTCAAAAATATTGCTTCAGATAATCTCTATTATGCCATGTCTTTGAATCTGCCATCACGATCTATAAAAAGACGATGATAAGATTGAAAATGTTCTACTCCAATGTGTTCCGTGATCATCCAAGTACCATGGTTTTGTTGCGTGCCTTTTGTTGAAGAATGTAAGTAGTGTGGGTCTTCATAATTGTATATGAATATATTTATAAAAAGAAAGAAAATGCAATTTTATTATTAAATAAATTGACTTATTAAAGCATGGGTTTTATGCTTGGGTCAATTGTTTTTAGGTAAAATCCTCCATTGAATGATTCTAGGGTTTATGTTAAGTGTCCTTGTCCATGTCATATTGTAAAAGAACATTCTTGGGATTTATTTGTCAAAGAAGAAATTTATTTTATTGCAAAATAAGTCATTTAGAACTCCTCCACCAAGTTATCCTCAATAGTGGAATTCAACCTCACCAACTCACTATATATTGGAGCAATTCGACTCATTTGGAAGGTCATATCACACAAGTTTGAATTGCAGTAGCTGGAACTAGTAAAAGTGTGAAATTCAAGAAGGAAGAAGGAAAAGGACATCGAAGGAGAAGGAGGTTGTTATTTTGCTAAAAAATTTAGAAATTCTCCCTCTCTTGTCTCACATGTGTGAAGGAACTGAAGTTGATGGAGGTTTGAAATAACATTCTTGAAGTTGGGCCAAAATTTTGATGTAGTAGGGTCTAAAATATGTCCTTGATGCAATATGGAAGCAGGGTTGATGAAATATAATTGAAATTGATCTTTGAAGGTTGGAAGAATAGTTTAAGGTTTGACTTGGTCTATCTAATTTGAATTACTGAAGGAATAGTTCTTGACTGGGTTTCCCCTATATAGGGGGTTTTCCCTGGTTGTGCACGTACATCTGGTGTCCTTGATCTACGTGTTCTGGTTTTGGTAATTTCTTGATGAAATAAGATAAAAAGAACATAAGATAATAATAAATTAAGGAAATAATAAGTAATTATCAACAAGAGAAAATATTTCCGCCTTTATAATTTTCCAACATGGTTTGAGAGCTAAGGTAAAGAAGAAGGAAAAATACAGTTTGAAGATCTATTGAAGAAAATGATATTTAAAGAAGGTCATTAAGAAAAAGGACTACATATGAAGAGAAATATATTATCTATAGGAACTATGTAACACTCAATGAGGGGATAAAACAAACTAGAAGGAGCCTCCAACTACAAGGCATGGAAAATGAGGATAGACCTCATCCTCGAAAAGAATAAATTTTGGATCTTGTACTAGAAAAAAATAAAGAAGCATACAGATGAAATAGAGAAAGTAAAGTTTAGAGAAATCGAAACCTTGGCCATGAACCTAATAGTGGATGGAGTAAAGGACAAAATCATTCCATACATATCCAACATAGATTCCACTCAAGAAACATATGAGGCTATATCCAAATTATTCGCAATAAAAAACATTGATCAAATAGAAAACCTTAAGAATGAACTAAGAACTATCAATATGACGAAAGATGATATTGTGGCATCCTTATTTATAAGGAAATCTAGAAACATAGATGAAATTCAAGCAATAGATGAAATTTTACCACAAAAGGAGCTCGTAATTATTGTTCTTCTTGGTCTACCAAAATCTTGGAGTGCCTTTGGATTAGGACTTTACAGTTGGAAGGATACACCAACATTTGAGAAAATTCTGAATGAAGCTCGAATATCATTAGAAAACAATAAGAAGGAGGATGAAGAAGACAACACCTCTAATGTATATTCCACTCATCGCAAGAAGAAGGGAAACTTCAAGAATTTCAAAGGACCAAAGAAGATAGTTGACCTATCCAAGATTGAATGTTACAATTGTCACAATATGGGTCACTATAAAATCCATTATCCAGGAAATCCAAGTAATAAAAAAAGAGAAAGGGAACATGCAAATATTTCTAATGAAGGTCCACCAAATAAGAACAAGATGGAAGAATTTGAATTCAGAGACTTATTTTCTAGGGATTCTTAGGGACACTATCCCTTATATATCCTTCTATTCTATGTTTTGAATTTTTTTCCTTTATGTTTTGATTTCCGAAACTTGTAGGTCTAATGTGTCTTCTTAGAACACCTTTTATTTGATAAGTTGTAGGTTTCCCTTAAGATTGGATTAAGAGGGAGCCTCCACCATTTTCCCAAAAAGATAAGTATTATGTTCTTTGTTGTTTAGAGTTTCATGTTTGGTTTCCTCCTTACATCAAGACTTGCTTGAATTTTAAGCTAATAACCTTTTATATTTTCCTTGGTTAGGAAAAAATGTTGAATACTCAAGGATTATGGAGGAGGCTTCAGAGGATAAAATTGAAGCATGGAAGAAGTTCTATTGCAAAATATAATCTTTCAAGATTTGATATCATATAAATTTTGTTAAAGAAAAACTTAAGGTATGTAGTAAACTACAAGATTTTTTATAAAATTGTTTCTTTACATTACTAACATTGTTATGTATAGGGTTTTTAATCACAAAGATTTGTGTTAGGGTGATTAATCATTTTATTGAATCTACCCTCATTATATTATCATTCTTGTGGAACCCTAAAAATTTTCACTGTAAAACCCTAACCTAAGGGTATGTTGATACTAATATTGAAACCATAATATACTTAAGGTTACTAATGAAGTCTAAAAATCCTATTCTTTTTGTGTTTAGGGTTTTGGTATTGTTATGATGGAAACTCTAGTCCTTTAGGGTTTGCTGGTAATGCCTATGTTATGTATTTAAGCCCTATATCTTTAGGGTTTGGTAAATTAGGTTTTATAATTAAGACCCTTGTATTAAATAAGATACTAGGAATGAAACCCTGGGTGTATATTCGTATGTATGATCAAAACCCTAGTCAAAATGAAATTGTTGTATGTCTAACTTTAATGTATTGATATTTGTGTCTTGGGTTTACCTAGTAGATATTCTTCTGATATGTTAGTGCGTGATTATGAAATACTAGATATGTATATGTGAGTATGCTAACCTAATTATTGATCCTCATAGTTTGTGAATTATAGGGTTTGTAACAAAGCCCTAGTAGAAGATTGATATTATAGGACATGATGATATTGTTTTTGATATTATTTAGCTTTGATGATTAAATTATAGGGTTTGCAAAAAACCCTATTAGAAATTTTTCATGTAAAAGCATATTTTTGAAACCTTAGATAGTAATATGATTGGATTTGATTGAATTGTTGATATCTAATTCATTGTGTCTCGAAGATGGAATATAGGGTCTATAATAAATCATATTATCATAGTAGTGATGCAGACATCATGCTTTTAGTTTTCAGAATATGTTAAAAGGGGGTGTGATGATTTAATATTTTATTAATTAATTTGAATAAAATAGGAGAAGGTGAGGATTTTTGTAAATATCTTTTTATTAATAAAAGGATATGAGGGAATTTAATTAGTTGAAGGATTTTAGGGATAAAGACCTATCCTTTAGGGATGTTGAGAGATTTAGGGGTTTGTTGAGGAATTGAAGGGATTGAGCATTTAATTTAATGATTTTTTAAATTGTATAAATAGGAGGGAGTTTTAGAGAAAAATATATTAAGATTGGGAGAGAGTGTGAGATTGAGAGTAGGCTTGTACAGTAAGGCTGTAAGCCTTCAGCAAAATTGTAAGGGCCACAGAATTGAAATATCTGGCCAGAAAAAGTTGTAAGTCGTTGTTTTGTTTCAGTTTATATACATTGATTGGTTGTGCAATTATATATATTTCTGGTTAAATGTATGATTGAGATATCCATTGTTGAAAAATCGACCAAAAGGAAGTGTGAAATAATGAGAATTTAAGATCGATTTATATGCGCTTTTGAATCGATCCTGTTTCCTATGTGACTTATTTGCGCCTTTGTAGTATTTGTGAGTTTCTGTGGCAAGATTGTAACAGGTTTTCCAATTGGAGAAATAACAGTAATGGTTTAAGACAGAGTGGATGGCAAATTCATAATTGGGAATTAAATATTGATGGCGCAAAGCTATGTTTTACAACTCTGTTGGAATGTTGGTTTTTATGTTGCTGTTATTTGAATACGCATTGTGCTGGTATGAATATTTTAAGTCACAAATTAATGAATACATGAAATTGCTGAACTAGTCGATATCAGTAATTGTTGAAGCCACGGTAATACCTCTGTTTGCAACCTAATTGAGTTGAAAGGGCTAAGAAGCGCACTGTTGAAGCCACGGTAATACCTCTGTTTGCAACCTAATTGAGTTGAAAGGGCGCAATATACAGGTATGAAAGTGAATTAAATTTGCTATCGAATCTTCTATGTATTGTGAGTTTGTGGAAGGCACAATTAAGTCCAACAATGGTATTTAATTACCAATGAGTTTTTAAACGAAGACAGCAGGATGCTCTGTTGAAATGGTGTCAATGGTTTTTAAAACTCAGTAAAAATATTCAGTTGTAAAGCGTTGTTGAATGGAATTCTGACATTCGATTTTATAAATGGGTAAGCAGAATGGGCGCTCTTATATATATTTGGTTCAATAATGTTGGCGCATTTGTTGTTGAACTTGGATGTGAATGTTGGTGAACATTTGAATGTTAATACAAGGATATATAATAAAATTGAGTTCGATAGTAAATGCGTTGAGAACGATGAGTTCTGTTCCAATCCGTTTGATAATTTGCAAACAGAATCTGTTCCAAGTTGGGCGCAAACAATTTGTAATGATTTGTAAAAATGCTTGTTGTAATTGATATGGATCTTCAGTTGTTGAGGAAAACGCAGAGATTGCCAGATAGTTGAAGAAATTCAATTGCAGAGTGCAGTGGAATCAAGAGGTTCGATTGACGGTGAACTCCAGAATCTGAAAGCATGGTCTGAAGACTATTGTAAGAATACGAATGGGTAAGTTAAACCTTTAGCGCAGAGATGTAACAGCATTGAAAGTCAATATCTGGAACAGGAGGAGGTGCGCTGAATTATAAAGGTAAGCAGTTATTTGTTGACATTTGATTTTAAACAAAGCCTGAAATCGATGAATTGTGAAAACGTTGTTTGCTGGAAGTATTCCTAAGTTATGAGTCAAAGGATATTTGAGTGATTGCATTGAATGACTGAAAGGAACTGGCATATGGTGGTAATTAAATCAATGCGTGAAGAATTTCATATGTATAGAGTTTGTTTAACCAGTCCAGCATGTTTAAAATAAAAAGAGCGCACATATAAATATAATGGAATGGAGCAAGACTGAGTTTATTGGAAAAAACAAATGGCTAGTTAACTTATAAGATTGTTGAAGAGGCTTTAATTGAAGTTGAATGAAGCATAGTTATTAGCCATAAATGGAAATTGAGGGATAAATAAAATTTGATTATGAATGGAGGAATTTTAAATCCTTATGAGCTTTCAAAATTGGCACAGTTGAGATTGCCCAGTTTGAGTTTATTGGGTAAATAGTTGAGATGCAATCTTGTATGCACAGATATTAAAGTTCCTGGGTATTGCAAGCTCTAGGCTTAAGGCCATGTAGTGTCTATCATATATATCTAAAAATAATATTGAAGTCCTAGATATAATTAGATTGATATAGTCTAGGGTTTGTGACAAAACCATAGAAATAAGTTTTACTAATTATGAACCTAAATAGGTTTAGGTATTTGATGCTTCCATTGTATTGACATAATTTTGGGTATATTTAACTTCATGCTTCTATATGTCTGTATTTGGTTATACTTGTTGTTTAAAGTTTTACAGGAACACAATATTCAAATGATGAAGATGTTCGTGTAAGCATGATAAAGTAAGTTATGCCATAATAAGGGTTAGATCCATGAAAGGTTCTCCAGTGTTATAAAATAAGGAAGTGGTTGATCTCCACAATTTAAGAGAGAACATGGTTAGAAGAAAAGAATACATCTCCCTGGTTAATAAGGAGGGGATATTATGATAGTCATGATGGATACCTTGAAGAATAAATCAAAGAATGAATGAATGTATTATAATTTATTGAGGATGTCTTGGTGTTGTTGAAGAAATGAAAGAATAAAATATTTTGACTAGTTGCATATGAATAACTTGATATAAGTGGCATCAGGATGATTGAGAACCTCGAAGGTTCATGTTTACCTATATATGTATTTTAAAGTTTATTATTGATTGGGGTTGTGTTTGAACAGGTAAATCTCTTTGTAAATAAGGATGAACACTTGGGAATTATGCTTGGAAAAATGTAGATATCTAGTTTATTAGGGAGAGATTAGCATCTAATTTAGTATACTTGGGAGGAAAAACAAGTCAGACTATGTGTTGATGTCTAGATCCCAAAGAGAGAGGGTGGCATTGGTATTAGAGTTATGGCCTTGGATATGCATGTATATCCCTGGATTGATGGTTCGTAAGTAAGACTGGTGGTACCTAGACTAGCTGAAATATTTAGTCCATCTTAGCCCCAACCAAATAGATTACCCTGGTCAGGAATCTAGTTTGTAGCACTGAGTGTGATGAGCTCTTCATAGTTCATTTTGAGATCTTACATTTAACTCTATAGATATAGGTAATTATGAATACCTCCCTAGTTAAGAGGGAGTGTTGAAGAATGCAACTAGTGTCAGTCTTTATAATTTTATTTGAATATATTTATCAAAAGAAAGAAAAATAAATTTTATTATTAAATAAATTCACTTATTAAAGCATGGGTTTTATACTTGGGTCATTTTTTTTAGGTTAAAGCTTCCATTGAAGGATTCTAGGGTTTATGTCAAGTGTCCTTGTCCATGTCATATTGTAAAAGACCCTTTTTGGGATTTATTTTTCAAAGAAGAAATTTATTTTATTGTAAATAAGTCATTTAGGCCTCCTCCACCAAGTTGGTCTCAAGGAAGGAAAAGTATACCTCAACAAGGAAATTCAGCCTCACCAAATCACTATATATTGGAGAAAATTGACTAATTTGGAAGATCATCTCACACAAGTTCGAATTGCAGTCGCTAGAAGCAGTAAAACAACGAAATTCAAGAAGGAAGAAGGAAAGGGCTAGCAAAGGAGAAGGAGGTCATTATTTTTTTAAGCAAGTCAAAATTTTCCCTCTCTTGTCTCACACGTGCATAGGAACTGAAGTTGTTGTAGGGCCGAAATTGTAGTCTTGAAGATGGGTCAAAATTATGATGTAATAGGGTTGAAAAAATGTCCTTGATGGAATATTGATGCAATATTGAAGCAAGGTTGATGCAATATCATTGAAGTTGGTCTCTAAAGTTTGAAAGAAAATTTTAAGGGTTGACTTGGTGGAGGAGGAAGGTATGTTGGTCTAGGGTCTTGATATATCTAATTTGAATTACTGAAGGAAGAGTTATTGATTGGGTTTTCACCTATATAGGGGTTTTTTCCTTGTTGTGCTCCTACATCTGGCATCCTTGATCTTCGTGTTTTGGTTTTGGTAATTTATTAATGAACTAAGATAAAAATAAGAGCATAAGAAAGATAATAATAACTTAAGTAAATCACTATTAATTATCAACAAGAGAAAAAATTTCTGCCTTTCCGATTTTCTAACACCTTCTTTGGAAAGTTGATCATAAATTTTGTTTGTTTCCCTGTATATATGAATATAAGAAATATAATAAAATTGTGATTTAATCATTAATGTATCATCCAAAAAAAATATTTGTGTGTGTGTGTGTGTCTGACATTGTGATTTCCGATTGAACCAATCGACAATAACTTTAGAGTCACCAAATATATTAAATTGTCTACAACACTTTTTTAAGGAAAGGAGTAGGATGAGCTTCAAAATTTATAGTTCTATTTGTGCCCAAAACAAGGCGATATTTCATCTCAAATTAATGTTAATTTCTTATTTAAGGTACAATGCCTCCTCCACATATTACTTATTTCATATAGCCATAAAATAGTTCCAAGGCTTGGAAAAATCGATATTTTCTATAGATATGTTATGTGTGTGTACAGACTGGCCCTCCTCCACGATGGGATGATAAATAGGAAGCCTACTGTGCCCCAAGTAATTCAGGCATAAAATCCTAATTCTCAAAAAAAATGTTTTGTCCAATCCAGATGGCCTAGTATAAGAGAATCAGGATGTTCCTAAGATTTTTGTCATAGATGTTTTGATACCAACCTTTCCATGCATCATTCACATTCATGCCATATCACTTGTTTCATATATTTCATGATTGATATATCAAATTCCAAATCTGATTTGCAACAATACATTGAAGAAGTAAATGATTAACAGATTCCCATGAGAAATTGTAAAATGCACACCACGACTTTCCCTTGAATGCTAATTTTCTAAGTTTGTCCTCTGTGGGAAATTTGTTTGATAGTATGCACCATAGTAATAATTTTTATTTTCGTGGACTCTTCAACTTCCGAATGAGATTCCACCACTAGGATATATCCTATGGTCTTCTATGATCAAATGCAACTAAATAACCCTCATTTGGATTATATTAACCTATTTTTGAATGTAAGACAAGTTCATCCTCTCGATCCATCAGCATAACATGAGAAAGTGATAATGCTATAGTATAATCCATATAGAATTGATGCTAATGATTCGGCATATTTAATGCCAAAGAAGTTAACCAACCTTGACCCCAGATGGAAGTTTTTTCTGGATCAGATATATAATTAATAAAAAAATTTCCATGCTCATTTAGAAATTGAACTAGATCATGGGGGAGTAGATACATACTCTCGCTACCAGACTAATGATATATCCCAATACGTACTCGCTTTCCTAAATTGATTATCCATGATATTCGAAACTCCACCATATTGAAACATGGCAAAAAATTTTTCCATATCATCGAGATAGTTTCTTTGTTATTATTTTTGGCCTTGATCCACTCTTCAGTAGATATAAGATAGATGTATCTTTGGATAACCACCTCTATCAAGAGACTCCTAAAGGAGATAAGTCTCTAGCTAACCTTAACTACAAGTGCCTTGGAGAAGCAAAATGAGTTCTTGATCCCCCATCCCCCCCATTTCTTGGGGAGGGAAATAGAATCACATATTATTCATGCAAAAATCCATCCCTATTTTTATCCACACCATAGATATGCTCAATAATGCTTCTGGATAATATGCAATATTCCCTTTTGTATCCATGCCAGTTCCATCCAAAAGAATAGAATGGCTTGTAAGACATATTTTATTAGGATTAATCTCCTGGCCCAAGATTACCATCTATGGCTCTAGATATTAAGTCTCTTCTTAGTTTTTGCAATCAACCACATATAATCTTCCTTCCTATAATCATTCGAATTTAAATGAAAGTCCAAGTACTTTATACCATCTTTGGAGTCCACTTATTGAAAATGAAAATGAGCGTGTGCAAATGATAAATCCTCCCTAGAACACCTTGTTTCCGATATAGTAAATTTTTGGTGATTTAATATCATATGTGTATCTTTCTTGAAAAAATTGGTTATTTAATTGAATGTTGTAATATCTCGTAGAGATCCATCCAAAATAATTAGCACATCATCTAGAAAAAGTAGATGATTCAATCGTATACTCTCAGCTAGAGGAGCCCTTGAAAAATTCCCCCTTCTCTTAGTATCCTCCATCAGCCTATTGGCCCCTTCCATAACTAATAGGAATAGTAACGGGGAAAAATTGCATCCTTTTCTAAGTCCTCTTTCAACATGAAAAAAATTAGAAGTTGAGTCGTTATTCAAAACTGCAAACAATGTTGATGTTATAAAACACATCATCCAATTAATAAAACTGACATGGAAGCCTAGATGAGTAAGAAGCATTTTAAATTAGAGTCAATTGGTTCTATCATATGCCTTATATAAATCAATATTTAGTATCATACATTCATTTTCTTTACCTTCATGATGTGCAATTCTTCTTGAGCCACACCAATGCCCTCATGTGTCTAGCAATCCTCCAAGAAAGAAAATTGATCCTTAGATATATGACAAGGTAGTATAGGATTCAATCTATTAGAAATAAATTTTGAAATGATTTTATAAATATAGTTGCACAATGATATTGGGCAGTAGTCATTAAAAGTCATTGGATCATCCAATTTTTGGATAAGGGCGATAAAAGTGGTGTTGAAGGCTTTAGACATTATGCCTGAATTTTTGCATTCTTTGATAAAATTTTTAAGGTCATTCCCAATTAGATAATAGAATTCCAGAAAAATTCAACAAGCCATCCATCTAGCCCTAGAATCTTGTCCCTTTTAAACCATCTGAGAACAACATCTACCTCGCATGTGGTTATCGAGGCCATCAAATCTAAATTTGTGTCTTCATCAACAAAATTGGGAAATAACCTTGCAACCTAAATAATCTCTGAAAGAGATACCTCTCGAGGGGCTTCAAATAGAGAACGAAATTGCCTTACCCCCAAATTTTCCAAGTCTCTAAATTTTTCTACTCTATCACCTTCATCTTGAAATGCCCAAATAGTATTTATTTCTCTTGTACCCTTACCATATTTCTGGAAACATTTAGTGTTATCATCCCCTACTTGTTGCCAAATCACATGAATCCTCATTGTCAATGTTTCCTCTCTTTCCTTAAGAATCCTTTGCTTTTCAGACTCAAGATGAATAATTCTTAACATTGTGTCATTGTTGTCATATCCCCCCTCCCCACTAGATTTCTCTAGATGCCATAATTCTTCCTCAATAGTTTTCAAGCATTCCTCCTTTATTTTATTTTTCTTCTTTGCCCATTTAATGGTCTTATTCTTAAGATTTTTTAAATTTTCCTCAAAGCCTATAGAAATTGAACTCTGTCTTATTGACAAAAAATTTCTCCAAGATTCTTGAACTATCTTAATGAATTTTTCATCCTTCATCCAAGTTGCATTAAAATTAAATAGGGCCTTTGGTTTCTAGAAATTCCCAACCAATTCAAGGTAGATAGGAAAATGGAAAAAATATCTCCCAATGTCGATCCACTATCTAAAAACAGGTATTTTTTCCAACAATGATACATCCAATCGATGAGAGACCATTTGATCACCAACTCTATGATTTATTCATGTTAGCTTGAGTTTTTATGGTCCACATCAACCAACTTATTTGATTCAATCATCATGTGAAAATAAATTAGTTAGGGAATATGGTTGAGTATGAGCCCCCTAGCATTCAACCATACCAATGGAAAATTTTAGTCGCCCCCCCCCCCCCCAATAATTAGATTATTTGACTGCATGAAGTACCAGGCCATTAATATTTCTCAAAATCCAACCCTATCCGAACAGGTTGCATATATATTTACCATCTTGAGCTCAATACCAAGCTCTTAAGTAAAAAATATCTCACAATCACTCCCTTACATCCCCAAATGTTTATAATCCTAATAGATTTGTTGTTTACACCAAGTTCCAAACCCATAGATCTACCATGAGAAGAAATCACATAAAAATATCATCCCTTAAACATATCCTCCAGTGATTTAATAATATCATAGATGGAACCCAATATCTCTTGTAGAAACATAATTTCAATCTTGTTTGGTGCCACTAGATGTCTTAATGCTATTTTTTTGGCGGAACTAACAAACACTTTGCAGTTATATGATAACCACTTCATTTGGAAACATAACCCATGGCTTGTCTTTCTCTAAGGACCCCATCTAAAGAGGTTTGATTCCAATCCACTCTATTCTGGTTAGCTTGAATGATGTCTTTGGAGATGTGAGATTGTTGACCCTGAGGGATTTTCAGGATATTTGATGAAGAAAGCTAGCCCAAAGCCCCACCAGAGATAGAATATGATAAACCCTAACCAAGAGGCATATATATGGAATGAATATTATACCTAGATTTCATATAGGTATTAGAATAATTATATTTTGATTTAGGCATAAAAGGGTTTGGGATCTTAAAAAAATCAGGGACAAGTTTAATCAGACATGATATAGCCCCGCGAGACAATTTAAAATCACCCACCCCCAAATTCGATATTGAAACATGCATAGATAATGATTAATTAAATATTATGTGTTCATAAGAAGGGTGAGAAAAGGAGGATGTACTTGAGAATGAAGAAGGCATGTCTGATGTCCACTTCCTCTCATTGGGATCCCTTTATTCATTTTGTATCTATTGAGATGTAGGAGGGGTACATATAAGTCTTGAATTCCTCTAAGTATATTCTTATCAATACAATAGGGAGTCCATATTAGCACCCTGACTTGTGCCACGAACTGTAAACCCTTCTATTCTACCTCCATCCTATCCTCCATGAGGATTTTTCACTAATGGAAATTCTCTGAATATGTGACCAACTTCATGGCACCACCGACAACAAAAGGGAATACTTTCATAATCCATCTTTTGACTGTGAGTAAATCCTTTTTAATGAAGGTTAAAATTTTCCACAAGATCCTCTCTGGTACCATATGGTTTCTTCTAGAATCATTCTCTACATGATTTTTTCTCAAAAAGTTATATTTCCAATTGGGGATATTTTATTCCCATCTCTTCAAAAGAGAAAGAAGCACAAATTTCATTCTATTTCACCAAATGAATTTTATTCTAATTTTATTTCCTCTCTTCCAACGTGAAGTTTCTAAGGTCCTTGGATATTTGGTAAATAATACCAACTAGATCTTATAATGAAGAGAACTAAAAATTAGGGAAGGGTGATAGAACAACTTTCATAAGAATAAGTCTGCTAGATGTAGAAATCCATTGTGAACCCCACACTTTAATTTAGTTTCCGGTTTTGTAGACGAGTTTACTCCAATTAGTGGTAGGAAGAGATCACAGACTTATTAGAATTCCTAGATAGGAGAAAAAGTGCCACACTTCTTTGTATGTAAAAGAAAAAATTATTGCAATGGTGCTTAGAGATTTCTTGCTTACATTCCAACCATATATTAAGGATTTGAGGTTGTTTGTTTTCCCTCTAGAGGCTTGTAGAAAGGGTCTAGAACACTTTTGAATATGGAAGCCATCATGATGGAAGCTCCTCCAAAAGAATTTTGTCACCTACAAATTGAGAGTTATTGAATTTTTTGACTCTCGAACACTTTTTATGCCTGGGATTGAGCATGTGATCCTTTCTTTAAAATAAATCAAACAATTAGTCCATAATAGAATAAAATAGTATGAAATAAGTTGGAAATTCAAACCTCAAGGTCATACTTCTAATTAGATTTTTGTGTGTATAATAATAAAAAAGAGTGTGGTACTAAAATGAAAATTTTCTACCCCCAAAAATGTCATTTGATGCCTCAAAATTCTCTTAGAAGGTTTTAGAACACAATTTCCCAAACTGAGCATATGGTGCCAAATACTCCAGAAAAGGTAGGACGTGTTCCAATTCTTGATCTAGCATGGAAAGCTCATAGATTTTTAAATTCTCTACATTCAAAACTAAGTAAATGCGCATATATGGTGGTAAACTAAGTTAATAGACATTATCAACCATCTTTTCCAGTATCTTGAAGGGACCATACCTTTGAGCCTTGATTTTCTTACCAAGCCCATGTAGCCTCTCCTTATTCAATTGTAACCATACTTTGTCTCCCACCTTTAACTATTTCTTTGTTCTATGTGGAGCATGCCAGGCCTTAAATTCCTCTTATGATATCTGCAATGTCTCTTGTACATGTATATGGATATTTCTAATATTTTCGACAAACTTTTCAACCCTCAAGGTGTCTCCTGTAAGATCTTTACTCACTCCTCCTTAATGTTTTCCATAAGCAATATCCAAAGGTGAAGGGGTAAAATATACAAAACAAGTTTAAAATGGTTACTTTCTTATAGAATTTTGGATTGATCTATTGTAAGAATGTTGTATATGTACTATGTTTTCATCATAGGTCTTAAAATTCTTCTGGTTGTATCCCCTCAGATGCTACTCCAAATTCCTATTGACAACTTTTATCCGCCCATATATCTATGGATGGAATGTTGTATATCTCTTCACCTTTGTGTCCATATTCTTGCACAATGAAATCTAGAATACACTGAGAAATATCGTGCCCCTATCTGAAATTATGCTCCTTGGTATCCCAAAGTACACCCTGAACTTTCCAAAGAATAATTTTTTTACTTGTTGCACATTAACGATTTTCTTACAATTGATCAGAACACACATCTTGTTGAACCTTTCAACTACCACAAATAGGTAGTCATGTCCCTTCCTGGTTGCTGGTAAACCTCCCAAAAAGTCCATGGAAATGCTTTCCCAAGGATGAGTGGGTATAGGTAAGGGATGATATAGACCCTGCTTCATGTTTCTAGGCTCGTTGATACAACAAATCATGCATCGCCTTATTAACCTTGCTACATGTTCTTACATCTTGGGCCAATAAACATACCTCTGAAAGTTGGCCATAGTATTCCCTACACCAAAGTGCCCTGCAACCTTGGATGTTTGAGACTCTCTAATTATCTACAATCATTCACCTTTAGGAACACATAGCTTATCCATCTTGAAGAGTAACCCATCATGGAGATGGTAGTCAATGGTGTTGTTGCCATCATACTCATGACTTTTTCTTTGCAACTACTAAAACACCTCCTTCAAGTCATCATCCTCTGAATATGCCTCTTTTTATGCATCATGAGTGAATGGATCCATGTGCATAAGAGTTCCCAAAGATGTGATACTTGATGTGGGTGGTATATAAATCATGTTGGCCAACGTATTTGACTTGGTACTTTATCACTAATTGAAATTACTATAGAAACCACATCCACTTGTATTTCCTGGTCTATTTTATCTTACTCTAGGCCTGCAAGTACTGCAGTGGTTGGTTATCACTATGGAGAAATTTCTCCTTCCACTTCGTCACCACTTGCACCAAGGAATAGAGCTCCTTGTCGCAGGTAGGGTAGTTAATAACTACCCCATGAAATACTTCAGAATGGTAGTAACCATGTCTTCCTCCCTACATCAAGACCGCTCCCATAGCATACCCACTCACATTTTTGTCCACTTCATAGGGCTACTGCAAAATCGGTAATTCTAGAACTAGAGATTGACTAATATTCTTCTTTAGCTCCTAGAAAGCCCTATGCTTACCCTTTCCCCACTGGAAAATCTTGCCACTTGTTGTTATGGTGTGGAGTGGTGTTGCTACTACTGAAAATGAGGCTATGAATTTCCTCACATCTTTTTGTTTCCCCAATGAAACTCTTGACCTTAAAAACATTAGTAGGAATTGATCATTTCATGATGGCCTCCATAATGGAAGGATCTCCCTTTATCTCTCCTACACATATCACATACCCCCAGATACAAAAAATATTGTTGTGCAAACTCACACATATTGAGATTTTCTAGAAATTGGTTTTTCTTTAATGTGTCTAGCACCTGCGTCAAATGTGATATGTGCTCCTCTAAGGTAGCACTATACACAAGTATATAACACATAGAAATTAACAATTGAATCGATAAAAGGACTCAGTACATCATTCATTAATCTCATAAACGTAGCTAGTACATTACTTAGGACAAATGGCATGACTAACCAGTCATAGAAACCTTACCTGGTTTTCAAGGTGGTCTTCCATGTATATTCTTATTTGATTCAAACCTAGTGATTGCCAAAATTTAAGTTCAGCTTGGTGAAGTATTTTTCTTGTTTCAATTGATCCAAAAAATCATTTATCGTGGGCAAGGGGCACTTGTTCTTTAGCGTAATTTTGTTCAATTCCCTGTAATATATACACATCCACAAAGTCCCATCCTTCTTTAGCACAATGATGATGGGTGACCCACATGGTGATGTAATTGGTCAAATGACACCCTATTCTAGTAGTTTTTGAAATTATTTCTTCATGTCACTTTATTCTATAACAATTTTTCTATACAACCCAATTTTTGGAAATGGGGAGTTCAGAAATAACTGGATCTCGTGCCCCACTTCCCTCTTAGGTAGTTACCCTTTAGGCTCTCTGAACACATCCATGTATGCTTATAGAAACTCTTCTAGTTGTTGTTTTTGTTTCTTAGTACACCCCTCTAGTGACGCCTTGTCTCATATTGACTCTTCTACAGACTAATTTTCTCTTAAAAATGGTAAAACATACTTCTTTATGGAACTAATCAATTTCTTAGATTGGTTGGCACTTACCAAAAAAAATTTTCGACTTGCCTTTGTGCGTTTTGATGGAGAATTATTTTCCATCCTTGATGAGCAAGTACTAATTGGATCTTTACATGAATATTTCATCTCGCATGTACATGTATGGATGCCCAAAAATAAATCCACATACATCAAGGGGAACCACATCTAGTTCTACTTCATCAATAAAATCAACACTGATGGAAAATATGATTTTGCACTATTTTTTTACCTTCAACTCTGCATCCTTATTTACCCATCCAAATAGATATGTTATTGGATGCTCATGAACTTCCCTCCCCAACTTATTGACCATCTCTACTACATTTAGATTCACCTGTGATCTTGAGTCAGACAAAGCATCATTATTTGTCTTCATGACCTATATCTTTATATGAAATATTTTGGTAATTTATCTCTTCCTATTGCTAAAGGATACTTAGATTCACCTCCTTCTGCATTGATGTATAAAAAATATTCTCATCCATGTCTTAGTTACTTTCAACTTGATTGATTGAGTTAGCATCCATGAGATTCTTCTTATTGTATTTCTTTTTTCTTTGGGTTTAACTCTAGATGGAACTTCCAACACTTCTCCTGTGTATGGTCATCAATGTTGCAATGGTTGCAGTGGTTGATGGGATCTTTGCACTGGTGTGTCATGTATGTTGTATTTTTTTTATTTTACCCCTTTTTTCTTCTTCCTCCCTTCCTTAGAAGTGTCATATTTCTTCTTCTACTTCGATCCACTTGATTGTGCTTTCTTCAGGCCTACGTTCTCCAGGTATTGTGCCTGTACATAAGCTTTGTTCACTGATTTGGGATTGGAAAATGTCACTTGCTCCTACACATGGTGGTGTAGACCCTACAAATACTTGAGGAGTACACGTCAATCCTTTGGGGAGATACCCAACTTTATGGTCATATTTTTGAACTCTATGGTATACTCTTGCACACTTTTCCCTAAATTTTTCTTGAATTAGTGCATCGGATCCATTGGACCTCTACATACCCAATAGGGAAAAAATGTGACTTAATTATTGTTTTAAGTCCTCCCACTTAGTCACTAGAGGATTTCCATCCAACCTGAGGGTCTTCGTGTGGATTTCACACCAAGTTATGGAATGGCCCTCTAATTTCAGCCATGGAAATGAAATCTTATATGCTTCCTCAATTTGATGGTCACTGAAATACACTTCTAGTTGCTGCAGCTACTGATTTAGCTTCAGAGCATCGATCTCATTGTCGAATGACTTGATATCGACCTTTGATTCCATTTTGAATAGGGGATGTTATTGATTCATGGCACTCGAACCAGGTTGATATTTTTCAGGTCCTTTCTTCGGCTGGTTCTCTATATATTCCATATCTCCTGACCCCCCTTCTGATTTTTCATCTGAATTAGAACCCCCATATTCTCTAAATATCCCAATATTATTTCTCATCGCTTCCATGAAAATATATACATTACGATTTATATCCACAACTTGTTGTTTTGGCCACAAAAAGCTATCCTCTGCACAATCACGAGTGTTATGCAAAAAATCATCGGCCATGATTAGTTTTTTACGACTTTTGGACTAGCCGACCTAGATCCCCTATAAATATCCAAAATAAACCCAAAGAAACCTACTTTGATACCAATAAAATCTGTAAATTATTGTGGATATTCCACTAAAGAGTTCATTACAACAAATATGATAGAATATACTTAGAAATACAAAATATACATTATTACAATTTTATTTCTCTTTTATATTTATAGACATTTAGATTATTTTTTAATAGCATACATACATGTGAATTAAAATTATACAGAAAATAGAGAACAATGAAATAAAATCTCACGCACACATTTGACACAAAATATGACTTGGGAAACCCTTTTAAGAGGAAAAAGCAGCTGGAAGGTGAGGTCGCTCTACTTTGTTTCTTTGAATGGAAATATGGCTGAAAGTAAAAAGAAGTATGGCATGTGGCCCATGGGCTACTACAATGCACAAATAATCTCTTTGTGCTCTACCTCCTATCCCTCCTAGTTATTTTTTCTCATCTATGGAAAAAATTCACTCAAAATAATGGAATCCCTTTTCCTCCTAGTGGCCTGGTTATAATTCAGACCGATAACCTACTAGTGGTTAGGTTTAACTTCCTCAAATATTAACCATGGTTACAATATAGAATCTTCTAGAGTCTTATTCATAATAATCATTTAGCTAGCCCATTTTCCATGAATAATGAGGGCTAATGTGGCGTCCTCTCGAATTATGGTGGTGAAAACAATAAATTCAAGTTCTTAGTGGCATAAATTTCGCATATGGACTCCGAGTGATGTGATTCTTGCGTTACTGGAAAGGTTTTTGTGTATAGAATAGGAAAAAACGTCGTGGCACTAAAGTAGAAAATTTTTACCCCAAAAAATCATTGTTTGATGCCTCAAAATTCTCTTAGAAGCTTTCAAACCCCAATTTTCCAAATTATGTCCTGTTGGTAAATATGGTCCTAAGAGTTGATTCCTCCACTTTTTCCACTATGAAAGAATCAAGATGGATGAAAAACAATAAAATTATCAAATTTGGATCAGTTGTATAGGATAGATCCATAGTCATGGCACTATTCATAACTTCCTATCATAAATTTGTTGAATACTAAGGGAGGGGGTGAATCACTATTCTTCAATATTTTATTTATTTAACACATTCACTCTCAATAATTTTATTATTAAGCCTATTACACAACTTCAATGAAAAACATTAAGCACTCAAATACAACCAAACATAGAACATAATACTCAAAGTTTTATATGGAAACCCATCAAGGAGAAAACCACAAAATAACTTTGTATTTATTAATGGATGTAAGCACCAATCTCCCATTACAATAATCACAAGCACCAACTTTCAAAAGACACCAATTCCCTTTCAAATTTTCAAGTAGCAAACTGCTAGAGACACCAATCCATTTTCAAAGTTTTGTAGGCACCCACCTGCAGGAGACTCCAATCCCTTTTAGATCTATAATTTGATTTTTTTTTTTCTAAACTAATAAGGCCCTCTTTAATCACTTTCATGGTTCTTTAGATATTCAATCTTAATCATTATCAAAACCTTACAAATATTTTTTATCCTTATGCTCTCTAAACAATAATCTTTATCCGATCTATCCTTCAACACTCACACTAACTATTTCTATCCTTAATTTGTTTGACCATGTATTTATTATTATTATTTTTGTTTTCTCCTATCCAACATTTACAAAGTTTTTGTGCCCCTAAAAAATAAATAATATGGTTTTGTCCCATGGTATTGTGTCTTGAATATGTCAAAATATTTTCTTACAAAGAGAATGTTTCAAATCTTCCTTGTCGTACTTGTCCACAAATCCACTTGTTTTTCATGTTTCTTGTCTTTGCCTCTTGTTCCAATTGATAGAGGATCAACCTGATTAAGATATGTAATTTTGATGAACCATGTTGTCGATAAAAGCGAAACATTATTCCTAATAAGTGCTTCAAAAAGTATTTTTTTTTCTTCTTTTTTTTATATATCCATGTGGCACATGTTAAAATAAAGAAATAAATACATTATGTGGTTATGAAGTTTCCTCAATTCACTTCCTTTTGGATCTTCTTTGTATGCCTGTTGTTCTAGAAAAAAAACTAGATATTCCTAATAGTGATCTTGACAAAGACATGCCATAAACTTGTCTAACCTTGTGCTTTTTCACCAAAGCATCATTATATTTATCTTATCCACAACCCTCCTACACTCCAACAGAGACCCACTCATGTCTCAATCCTAGCATTCAATTGTGATGCAGGAGCATTAGAGCTTCCAAGCAACTGAGTCTTCAATGTGAAAAAACTTCAAAAATGGTTAATTGATTTTTTAGAAGAAATTATATTCTTCTATGTAAATAAATTGTATTTTATGAGTTGAGATATTTTATGATTTTTAGAACTAAATGATTCATAATTTTATAAAATATATGGATAGGAAAGATTTTATCCATAAGGAAAAAGAAAATATTCCTTAGAAAGCATAAGGGTTCTAGGGATAAATTCCCTGATTTTAGAATTTAGAAAAATATGATTTGTGGAGTGATTTTAGGATTTAAAAAATGTATCTCATTTCTTAATACTACTTATTTTAAACTTATGGACAATGAGAGAATGACCAAATGAATGTAAAATCAAGCCAATAGAGAAAGAGAGTTTTTGAGTATTTGTGTATGTATAGATTTTAATTAATGAAATATAGTTTCATACTTTATGTGTATGAGTTATGTACATGCATGATCGCTTAAATAATTCTCGTTTGTGTTGAAATATGGAATTAATATGAAATTGATTCTATGAATGGGTGTGTTGTTTAAATACAATTGAATATAAGAGCTGGGTAGAATTCCATTTGGAATTCCAGCTAGATCAAGCTTGAATTTGGGTAAAATTGATAGAGATTACAAATTCCATAAAAGTATTTATGACACAGAACTGGAGTTTGCAAGTAAAAGTCATTTTTTCCTACATCAAAGTGGTATGATATGTTCTTTGGGAAACATAGATCTGAGTGAAAAGGTCTTTTGCAGGAACATAGAACATAGAAACTTATGCAAAGGATTAAAGAGAATATCCATTGAGATCTGATAGGTTATTGGTCTAATTTTTTTTTTTACAATTAATTAATGTGCAGGCAACATCCACTACAATCGTAAAGTTGTGATAGAAGGAGAAGGAGCATACAAATCTCTCAAGTGAAGAAATATGTGACATAACCCTAGAAGAAAATTAACAATGCTAAAGAGGAAGAGGGCAAGTGGAAGTTCTCACTAAATGAGTAAGGTTAATGAAACATACACAAAAATCAAGTTAATTTTCAAATAGAGTTAGCCATATAGTCCTATCATTATCAAATATCATAAACCCATTTGAGAGAGCCCTCTCAGACTAAAGAGGCTAAGCTTTAGTCAAAATATGGTCTTAAACAATTACATAGATTTTTCTGATCAACAGCCAATCAAGTGGAATTTTGTGATAACAGTTGGCAGAGGCGTAGATGGCTACCTTGCCATGGCAGTCAGGTTATTAATGGGCCTTGGTCTTGATGTGATCATTCACATCGGGGATTGTTCAGGTGTTGTAATAAAAGGAGGTTGGCCAAAGTATGCTCCCAACAAAGAGGAGTCTTTGAACACACCAGGAAAAAATTTCGTGAAAGTGGATAGGATGGAATTTCTTTCTCCAGTATGTTTTTTCACCTGATACCCTACCAGTTCATAGCTCTCCCTCAACAACTCTGATTAGGTGGCTAGAGGATGGGTAATGAAACTATTTCCAAGGGAAATACCCTCGGAGAGTTTATCGGAGTTGTTGTAGTTCCAAGATAGAGTAGATCAAAGCAACCCTTTGCAACATTTGGAGTTCATGTCCGAGAAGTTTGTAGTAAACCTAGGAGTTGTTGTCTTTCCAAGATAAATACACTCAAAGATGGTCTCCTTCCACTTCTTCACCACTTGCACTAGGGAATAGAGCTCCTTTTCCTAGGTAGGGTAGTTAAGAACTGCCCCATGAAATAATTTAGAATGGTATCAACCATGTCTTCCTCCCTACATCAAGACCGCTCCCATAGCATACCCACTCGCATTTTTGTCCACTTCATAGGGCTACTGCAAAATTGGTAATGCTAGAACTAGATATTGACTAATATTCTTCTTTAACTCCTAGAAAGCCCTATGCTTACCCTTTCCCCATCGAAAAATCTTGCCACTTGTTGTTATGGTGTGGAGTGGTGTTGCTACTGCTGAAAATGAGGCTATGAATTTCCTCACATATTTTTGTTTCCCCAATGAAAATATTGACCTTAGAAACATTAGTAGGAATCGATCATTTCATGATGGCCTCCATCAGGGAAGGATCTCCCTTTAATACACAAAATATTGTTCTGCAAAATCACACATATTGATATTTTCTATAAATTGGTGCTTCTTTAATGTGTCTAGCACCTCCGTCAAATGTGATATGTTCTCCTCCAAGGTAGAATTATATACAAGTATATCATCCAAATATAAATTAACAATTGAATCGATAAAAGGACTCAGTTCATCATTCATAAATCTCATAAATGTAGCTAGTGCATTACCTAGGCCAAATGGCATGACTAACCAATCATAGAAACCTTGCCTGGTTTTGAAGGTGGTATTCCATGTATCTTCTTCTTTGACTTGAACCTAGTGATATCCAAAATTTAAGTCGAGCTTGGTGAAGCATTTTTCTTGTTTCAATTGATCCAACAAATCATTTATCCTGGGCAAGGGGTACTTGTTCTTTAGCGTAATTTTGTTCAATGCCCTGTAATATATACACATCTACTAAGTCCCATCCTTCTTTAGCACAATCATGATGAGTGACCCACATGGTGATGTAATTGTTCAAATGACACCCTATTCTAGTAGTTGTTGCAATTATTTCTTCACTTCACTTTATTATATAACAAATTTCCTATACAACCAAATGTTTGGAAATGGGGAGTTCAGAAATAGCTGGATCTCATGCCCCACTTCCATCTTAGGTAGTTACCCTTTAGGCTCTCTGAACACATCCATGTATGCTTATAAAAACTCTTCTAGTTGTTGTTTTTGTTTCTTAGTACACCCCTCCAGTGATGCCGTGTATCATACTAACTCTTCTACAGACTAATTTTCTCTTAAAAATGGTAAAACATACTTCTTTATGGAACTAATCAATTTCTTAGCTTAGTTGGCACTTACCAGAAAATTTTTTGACTTGCCTTTGTGCGTTTTGATGGAGAATTATTTTCCATCCTTGATGAGGCCAGTACTAATAGGCTCTTTACATGTGTTGGGGCCCTTGTTTTTGGTTAAGTTTTGAATTTTCGGCCAAGACATTTTGAACTTGGACTCTTTTTGAGTTGCGGAAGAAACACACATAGCTAACGCGACTACGTTGCAGCGACCAGGAGTTGCGGAGCTACCAAGGCGGCACGGAAGCATTTGATAACTGGAGATTGAACAAAGATAAGTACAGATGAAAGAAATACAGCAGAAAACAGGAAGTGAAACATGCAGAAATCAGAAGAGAAGTCGGGAAAAGCCAGAGCAAAGACACAACGAAGCCGCCAGTCGCGACGAGCGGGTGAATAAAAGGAGATCACCCGGCCGAAGGAAAGGGGTTTTTGGATGATTGGTTGCTACTGTTATTATTGTTGAGGGATGACTGGATGTGAAAGTAGCCGCGGAAGACTCAGACCTATTCTCTCCATGGGTTCCTACTTTCTATGTTCTTCCTTTCTGTTATCAGACCCATCTGTATCTGATTTGTGAGTTATCAGAGAAGAAAGCTATGTAATCATGTATTCGGCCGGAATAATAATATAAGGAAGGATTGCTGTCTCTATGCTTTGTTTTATGTGTTGTGATGTGTTTGCACTGCTTTAAAAATTTTAAGTTGCGACTGTCTGAATACTTGATTAGTACTCTTGCATGTGCAATCTGGTATATGTAATGGATGCTCTTTCTTTCTGTGGTTGCGAGTTTATTCCTCACCTGTGATCCCATCCCCTTACTCATGTGGTCGCGGCACGCCTCGGGTGAGACGCTCTGCTCTCCCAGAGCAGGGTGAAAATGCCGACGTGTTACTAGACTACACCGGACCCCTTGTTGGCCACAATCCTTTGAACCTGGGTCTTGCCCGCGAGACCTGACTTTTCGCCAACAAATGGTTCCGTTGCCGGGACCTGCATGTTCTGAGGGGATCTAGATCATGGTCTCGAGGATCTTTGAAGGAGAAATACGGCGATGGTGGGATGATCATCTTGACCATTTCATTACTCAGCAGGCGGAGCTGATCAAGAAAAAGGAGGCGGCGGTCAGGGAGCTTGTTATTTTCTCTGACTCAGCTAGCGATACGTACGAAATTTTCTGGGGAAGGTTTCCCACAGATCTTTACAACTGGTTGCGGAGGTTACGAGCGAAGGCGCCCCAGGACGGCTTGCGGAAGATAAACCGCAGGTGGGCGCACGAAGATCTGGTAGCACTGCATCGGGTAGAGACTGAACTAACCCGTGCAGTGGATTTTTGGGTAAGGACCACGTTAGAAGGCTACGTTGTCGAATTTTCCACCGAGTGCTACCAGTCCTTCTCGAAGGCCGAGGTTGTTTTTCACTCGGGGCCGAGGGGAAAGCTGTTGAAGGAGATTCCGCTGTGGATCAAAGCCCTGATGGTGGACGAGGGATTGATTGATTTCCACAAAATGAGTATGGAAGCGTAAACCACCCATACTGGGGGAAGGATCGAGGGGACCGATGCCGTGTAGACTGTAAGAGTGGGGAGCGGGGGATGGACGTTGAGGCCGCATGCAAGTTGCGGGAGCTACGTGCGCATCGGCGGGCACAGATCGCCGATAGGTGGCGAAGAAGGGTAATGAGAGATTTGAAGAGAAGGGAGATCGAGAAGAAGAACCAGAAGGAGGCGCCTCCGAAGACAAGAACCATGGGTTTGGATACCCGGACAGGAGACGGGACAGCCGCAGACGTACAGTGGGTGCATGGGAGCCCGATGATGCGAGAAAGAGCAGAAACGACTAGCAAGGATAAGGGAAAGATGCAGCCCGAAGAAAGTTCCGATGATGAATGGTACGACGTAATGCAGCAGATGTTGCAGATTCGACGAAGACTTTACCTCTGCAGCACTTACGTCCCATCAAGTTCGCATGGCCAGATCCCGACTCTTCCCCCGTACTTGTCCGACTCGCCGAGTTCCCCACCCGCATCGCGTACGGCTGAGTTCCCCCACCTGCATTGGCAGACGTTCATGGAACACCATTATACGCCAGGGAGCAGCTCTAACAGCCGGATGAAGGATGAATTCCGGGGTCTCCAGCAGTCGACGTTGATGAATTTACGCAGTCTCCCTGTCTTCGGCACCACCGGACCAGTTCTGCAATGCACCCGGTTCCTCCTCAGTCGGGTGCAGAACGGGTCCCTATGGTTGAACGAGGAGATTCCAATCCATGCAGCAGATATTAGTCGGCTTACGGGGCTATGTCAAACTGGGGCAGATGTTTCCTCTGCGGGGCAGACGGCCTCCAAGCGCGCCCGGAAATCGGCCGAGGCGGACCTATACACAAAATATGGTACTCGCCGTGGTGGCAAAGGTGCCAAGATAGATCTGATCAATGTACCAGAAATCCGGTTTGCTTGCTATCTGATAGCGAGCAAGACCATGCGCCATTACACCAAGGGCGAGTGCACCTTAGACACAATTTCTATTGCGGAGCACTGCGTCAAAGGGGCCCGATTGAATTGGAGCGCGTTCGTGTTGAAGGAACTCTTCGCGACCTGCGAAGACAATTACAGACGGACCACCAGTTTTATCTACGGATACTTGCTCCTAGCCTTCACCATGTGGAAATGGCATGTTCCTCCGATACGGACACCAGCGGAACTCACCGGGAGCCAACCGTTCGCGATGCGATACTCCCCCTGGCAGGTGTCCACGGCCCCCAGCAGCAAGCAGGTGAACGCGGAGGCGTTCCGCGAATGGTATGGGAGGATGGTCGATGTGGTGGCTTCTCAGCAGCGGGTACCCCGGAACCTGCTGGATGAATACAGCGAACAAGTATGGTTTGGCGTCAACCATAATCACACTTTCATCCGGCCGGCTTGTGTCCCGCACCACACATTTCACATGGCGCCCTTGCGGTTCCAGTTGACCGACAGTATCTTCCACAGAGAGGTTTTAACATGGCCGGGGGTCGTTCGGCACGTTCAGGATGGAGTCATCCGATATAACTTTGATGGGATGCGGGCTGCCCAGCAGCGTGCCGCGACCAGTGCCGGGGAATCTTCCCCAGTCGCGGTAGCGATAACCACAGAGGCAGCAGGGAGCGCAGCGACCCTGCCCGAAGCACTGGTCCCCATTGTGGAGCATATGAACGACCAGGTCCGGAGACTCAACGTGGCCACCCAGGTTGTTTCTAGTAGCGCCCCTATATTTCCCTCTTTTAATGAATTTCGTCTTAATCGGTCACTTGGTCTCTCCAACACTGCTTCCCTCTCTTCCCCAATTCCCACTTCCCTGTTCACTTCTGCCACCCCCATCATCACGACAATGGGTAAACCGGGCCCCGAACCCGATTCCTCTGGGCCACCTCCATCCAAGAGGGCCCGTACTGCAGATCCCGTGGTGGACCTTACGGAGGATGATCCACCAGTCACGCCGCCCACAGCTACCTTAATCCCGGAGGAACCGCTGATTGACCCAGCATATTTCCTCAACCTTCGTTTCCCTCCCTCCTCCTTCACTCCATCCACCGCCCCCTCCACCAGCAGACCACATGCCACTTCCCCCAATCTGTCCACTTCATCAGCCACTGTGTCCGATTCCTTGATCCGGGACCTCTTCGGCGGTGACCACGGGGCGGAGGTCACCTCCAGTACTGCCGCAGTGGTACCCCCCGTTGACCCCGTGGCCACATCCCAGGAGCCCATTGCCACTATATTTGTTCAGCCAGACAGAGTTGGGGTTGATTCAACCAGCCCTTCCACAGCGCCAACCACGCAGCAGGACCGGCCAGAGCCTGATATGGCCATTTCGGTACAACAGCAGACGCCGGTCCACCTTCCAGAGCCTTCAGGCCGAGCAACGGCCATAGGACCGTCTTCACAGGAACAGACGCCTGAGCAGGGTGCCCCGTGCACAACGAATGCAGAACAACTGAGTCCAGCACAGTTATTTCTGCTCATTCAGCGGGCGGCCGGCAAGGCCGAGAAGATTCATACGGAGCTACAGCGGCGATGCACCGAGCAGGGGAACCAGATCACGGCGCTTACTGAACAACGCAATCAGCTACTGCAGGAGAAGGCCTACCTCCAGGAACAGGCCAACATTGTTAATCAGGCGCTTTCCAGCGTATGGCCGGAGGCACGGGCTCACAATGCCCCACTCCCTGCTCGCATAGAAGAGGACAGCATAGCTTTACAGGCTCGCCATCTCGGGGACGTCTTCACCACCATTTGCAGAGAGAACCAGGAATTACAAGCGGCGTTGGCCGCACGGCCTACCCTCCCAGATCCACCCGCTGATTATTCAGGACAGGTAACTGCCAAACAGGCACAGGCAGTCAATCTACAAGAGACTCTCCATTCCACGACAGTAGCGGCTTTGGCCCTTTTACGCAGCTTACAAGAGTGCTCCCTCGCACTGACAGTCAGAACGCAGCCCATTGCTGCTCAACTACAGCAAATCTCCACCCAAATTCGGGCGACCACGGACCCGGAAAGATTAGATCAGCTCTACGCTCAGTCGGACGAGCTGGAACTCCAAATGCAGAAGACCGAGGCCGAATCAGCAGCGACTAAGCACACTCTCCGGGAGATGCGGCCGCCCCTTCGCACCCATGCCGAGGCGCTGCATCAGCTGGATGCCACTGCCGAGTCCCAACTCGCCACACTGTTCGGAGCTGCCTCGACGCCCATCGACGAAGCCGCCGCCAATCGAATTGCTCAAGATGCTGACCTGCTCATGCAGGAATGGCAGCAAGCAGTGGCGACTTTCACCGAGCTTCGAGATTCAGCACTCCGCCGGGTCCCGGAGTTGGGGCCCTTGTTTGAACCAGCAGGTGGCGGCATACAGCAGGAAAGGGCAGCAGAAGAAGGAACAGCAGAGCAGGGTACAGAGGCCAGCGAAGCTATGGAAATAGAGACTGTCATTTGCGATTGACTCGCGGACGAGTCAAAGGATTGTGGTCGGGGCCTGTTGGGCCCTTGTTTTTGGTTAAGTTTTGAATTTTCGGCCAAGACATGTTGAACTTGGACTCTTTTTGAGTTGCGGAAGGAACACACATAGCTAACGCAACTACGCCGCAGCGACCAGGAGTTGCGGAGCTACCAAGGCGGCACAGAAGCAATTGATAACTGGAGATTAAATAGAGATAAGTACAGATGGAAGAAATACAGCAGAAAACAGGAAGTGAAACATGCAGAAATCAGAAGAGAAGTCGGGAAAAGCCAGAGCAAAGACACAGTGAAGCCGCCAGTCGCGACGAGCGGGTGAATAAAAGGCGATCACCCGGCTGAAGGAAGAGAGTTGGAAGATTGGTTGCTGCTGTTAGTTTTGTTGAGGGATAGTTGGATGTGGAAGAAGCCGCGGAAGATTCAAACCTATTCTCTCCATGGGTTCCCACTCTCCATGTTCGTCCTTTCTGTTATCAGACCCATCTGTATCTGATTTGTGAGTTATCAGAGAAGAAAGCTATGTAATATTGTATTTGGCCGGAACCATAATATAAGGAAGGATTGCTGTCTCTATGCTTTGTTTATGTGTTGTGATATGTTTGCACCACTTTAAAAATTTTAAGTTGCAACTGACTGAATACCTGATTAATACTCTTGCATGTGCAATCTGGTATGTAATGAATGCTCTTTCTTTCTGAGGTTGCGGGTTTATTCCTCGTCTGTGATTTCTTCCCCTTTCCCATGTGGTCGCGGCACGCCTCGGGTGAGATGCTCTGCTCTTCCAGAGCAGGGTGAAAATGCCGGCGTGTTACTAGACTACACCGGATCCTTGTTGGCCCCAACCCTTTGAACCTGGGTCTTGCCC